>JAAAYG020088520.1:0-34584 GCA_009936455.2 Tomocerus minor | reverse complement strand
GAGCGAGCGAGCGTCTTTAATATGTCTACTTATCATCTATAGGCACTTACATCTATTTAGACGGGATGAAAAGAGTTTTAAGGCCGACGGATCCTTTGGCTGTGTAATGTAACACAATACTCCGTGATGGTAGGAGCATGTGAGAACAAGGCTGTGGTGTAGCATTTGCACTTAAGTGTGGATGTTGTCAGTCTTTTAAAGAATACAATTTATCTTTAAAGTACAGCTTGTCCATTTAAGTCGGCTATAGCTGGGCATTGCGGAGATATGCCCACATCCTTCTGATGCACTAAAGAGCAAGAGCTCCTTTCCTAGAGGGACCATCATAAAGCTACGCGTCGTAGGAACGTGCGTACGAGGAAAAAGGCGGACAGACAGGCCTTTAAGGCACAAGGATGGCACTGCACTCCTGTATATTAATGTTCATGTTAACTGGAGTAGAATTTTTTAAAGGAGCAGAGGAAGTGAATGAGGGACAGAGGGAAGCGGCTGGGCAGCCTCTGGTCCACTCACTCAAAGGCCCAGACCAGCCATTGCATTCTACTTACTTTATTTTTAATGCACAAAAAGGCTGCGGAGCGGAAAAGGAACATCTGCCTTAAGTCGTAGCCGTAGATCTCTGGCACGGCCATCGCTTGCTCCATTACAAAAGATCGAGGGTGGCAGAAAGAGGAGCAAGCCAACCTGGCCTTCGCCTCAGCTCACTTCGCATTCAGTCAAATAAACCGTCCATCTTAGGAACAACCTAATAATATGCAACATGTCATGCTCCAAAAGGCAAATCCTGAATTATAAATCCTCTTTGAATTTCCACCTTGCCAATGAATTCAAATTTATGAACCGGGCGATGCGCAGAAGGTTTAAAAATGGATATGCACACTTTTTAAATGTCCACTTGTTAATTTAAACTCCTTGGGAAGTCGACAATAAATGTGGAATGCATTTAAACTGTCTATATTATACACTGAGGGAATTGTTTATTGAGCATCATATATGTACATAGCGTGAGTAAAGATGTAGATGAGGATGCTATAGAGTCTTGTATGGGACAGAGTCAGTGAGGGCTGCCTATAGTGCAGGATCATTCCAGTCAGGTCGGGAGAAAGAGATATTTTGAAGGAAAGAGGACAATAGTGACTTAAATGCTTTAATGAGCACTAGAGCCAAATAAAAGTTTGTGTGGTTCATACATTAAGTTCGGTACTTATTGTTAGTTAGCTAGGTTCCTACAGGTTTTCCTGTCCTCCTCCTATTCTGGAAAAAAAGTTTATGGCACTACTCTCTGTGCACGCAGACAGAATGGAAAGGGATGCATGGTCGTCCTAAGAACTATTTTGTTGTCTCACAGTCAGCCTCATAATAAATGAGTCATGGAATGTAAAAGTATTAAATATTTTACTATATTTGGCTATAGGAAGCCATTTTACAAGTTGTGAAGCATCGTGAGTACATAGGAAGATGTGCAATCCCCACTTACACAACACAAGAGCCTATTCATTGAGAAAGATGCACTAGAAAACAAAGTATACGAGAGTCGGTCAAAAGATTCGAGTGTCGACTTCTCTGCCTTCATCCATTCTTTGGCCCTATGACCATAATAGCCACACATAAAGCTCTGTGACTCTCTTTCAGCTCTTACTCCACTCTTCTTCTTCTTCTCAGAATATAACTAAGTATGTATGAGGACAGAGTAATAGAGAGGCTGTGATATAATCGTATGTACATTATTATCATTACTGTATGCAGTGAGAGGAAAGAGGTCCTTCAGTCTATGGGATTGATTGTAGTCGGTGAGATTGGAGAAGGAATGAATGCATAGCTATTGCCACTTTACAACTACAAGTCAGCATCTTTTTAAGAGCCAGCCTCGCCCGTCTTTCTCTCTCTCTCTCTCTCTCGCTATACACACAATATGCGATGAATGTAGGACTCTTCTTTCTATCTGTCTATTAGCATATAGTGTAGAGAGATGCAGAGGAGTCGGAGAGTGCATAGCGCTCCCTGCTCCAAGTCCAGAGAGTAGAAAAGTCAAAAGGGAAGAAAGACTATTCCTTGGAATCCACAGGGATGCTGATTTCATCTCTGACTCTTCCTTTTTTCCAGTCAGCCAACTCTCAGGATTATACATTGAATTGGAGTCTTTGAAAGAAGGCACTATACTGATACTCTGTGCCCCACATGAACTTTACATATCTCTCCCTGCCTGCCTCTCTCCAAATACATACGCAGGCAAAACTAAGTAAGCAAGGCACTCATTGAACAATGAGACGCGAGAACTAACACTAACAATCCCTTCTTTCTTAGCCTCAAAACTTTTATATAACTCTCGCATGCATTTAATATATCACACTATATAATATTCTTATAGCTACTACAGAGAGTCCAGTATTCCTTCGTATAGTCATAATGTGATGAGCCTAGCTAGACAGTTCTTATTGTGTCGTCTCACAGTCAGCTAATACAATTTAAGCACAAAAATCTCTGCTTTCCTATAAGTTAAGTAATAAATATAACAAAATCAGTTTAGCCCCATGTGTTATATGCCTAACCTTATATGCATACACTACGAATTCACAATAAAAGTAAAAAGAGTACATTCATCCATTCTTTTTCTATTACATTGCATGGATTCTGTCGGCTCTCTGCAGCAGACACTATCTACAAAACTAGCAAGTTACGTATAGGATGGTGGAGAGTGTATAGAAAAGCGTAGACTAGTGGTTCTTAGGAACTGAATTTTCACATAACATTTTTTCCATATAGAGGATCGTGCATAGATTACTTATATGCGAATAGTTGTGCGTATGGGAAGGCAGTGCATAAAGTACATTCCTGAATAGAGTGGCGAGTGGAGCTCAGTCATCGGCTTTACATAGTTCATTTCATATCTCGTCTGTTCACTTGATAGTTTAACTCCATCCTAACTAACTCCAATCCAACTACGTCCTGACATGAGCGTTTACCAATCCTCCATGTCCAGAGAACGACGTCTTGCAACAAAGCCACTCTTAACACTATTCCTTGTACATTATGATGATGACTTGGAAGAGAGCATAGCAGTCACTACATTCAAAGTCCATTCACAAGGCATAAATGCGGTAGAAACACTCAGAGCAGACATACATATCTTCAGTATAGACTATCAACATAGAAGAAAAAGAAGATTCTCAGTTGAAGTGCGTGGTGTCTGCTTGGGGCCTTCTTTTTCAATTGTGCTCTGAACATCAAATGTAACTCTGCGATATGCAGAGAGATAGAGGAGCACATGGAAGTATAATGCAAGCAACTAGTAATAATAAGCATAGGTAGTTGGTAAATATTGCGGGCGGGCTAAACTCACCAAAGAATTTGAATAAAATTTACGTAATGCATTCAGGATTTTATATAAAATAATCCACTTGGGTTCTCCGATTTCAATGGCTAGTGCTCAAAGCCAGAAAGAGGAAAACTTACTTAGAAAGAGCTAAAAGTGTCACAGAGTTTGAGTTTCTTCCTCCACTCAGCAGACACAAGATACAATGTCATATGGGAGAATAAACTGAACTCTGTGTACGCAATTCAATTCCAGGAATACATTTGTATTGCATTGAGTTCAATCTTGCTATTTGCATTCTTTGTATTAAGTATCTGTGTATGTGAAGTAGATCTGTATAGATTGAAACATGAGTGAAATGTTAGGGTTGACACTTCATTGCCTATAATATAGCGGAGTTATATATAGTGGGGGGTGGGGGCGGGGTGTATATATACTAAATAGATCATACATAATCACTGTAATGTTATGTAAGACGTTGTTGAAGTCTGTCTCTGGAGCATCATAACATCATCGTGCAAGTTCTGTGTGTGCGTAGTCTGAAACTGTACAATATTAGACGGAATAGCTGGAGAGATGTAGCGTCGTGTATGTAATGTGGTGGTAGCAGTTGCACTTGAATTGCCTCCACTCTGCCCCACATATTTTATTATGCATATATTTATGTATGCATGTCTACATATCCACTCTTGTAGTGTAGGGCATAAGTAGTTGCTAACTTTCAATTTTGAATTGAAGTCTTTCTCGTTTCGTCTGGAATTTCTCTCGTCTCTCCTTTCATACTCTTCTTTCTGAGGAGTTGGGCTTCTGCTAGCTTTTTGCATATTATAAAGACTTGCTGGCACATAAGAACTCTCAGGACGAGGATGATATGATGCTAGCATGTGGTATTTAAGTCTTCTTCTTCTTCTTCTGCTGCGTCTATGTAGATATCGTCGTTTCCTAATTTCTTGTTTAAAGTGTGTGCAAGTTTGGGATGTGAACTTACGTTGGGCTAGTTAGGAGAGGAGTGATGATAATAATATGTGGATGTGTGTGTATGCATGACGTTGTCTTTATTTTCCGAAAGAGTTGCGTGAGTAAGTGTGCATATGTTGGGCTGTGTGTGCTAATGTCCGTATAGTGAGTCGGCCCTAGCCAGTCCTCGGCATAACAACATTCCCCAGCTAAGTACGTGTGTCTATGTCTTAGACGTCGCTTGTTCTGCAGGGAGTGGAAAGGTTAGCCTCTGCTCCTGGCCAAGCCAACCAACTAACGATAAGTAAGAGATGTTCTCTTTTCCGCCGGGTTAGTTGCTCTCTGTTCTTCTCTCGCGTACTTGCAGCTTGTCTCATCCTCCTCCAACTACACACTACTACTGACTCGACCAGAGAGTACAGGCAGTCAGAGGAAGAGCGTCTCTGCCGAATGCTCGACATCAGCTCACTCAGTCCTCTTCCTGCCTCCTTCCTTCTAATAGCCACTCTCTGTTTTGTGATGTGCCTTCGTTGTTCGGCGAGGACTTTTGCTGAGTTGACTCTTGTTAATTCCTTCGCCACACTCCACTCGCCTCTGCTGCTCCCGTCATACAGACACTCCTTTTTTAACCTATACACATAAATAGAATTGAATTGTTGTGGAGATAGATGCGACTCCGTCTGTCTCTGACTTACAATTAGACTCCTCGCTCCTTCTCACCACAATTCCTCCAGAGCTGCTCAGTTATTCCGTTATGTTGTTGGCCTGTTTTTGGTCTCGTTTGCACTTTTCTTCTTTTCCTCGACAGTTTCGCCCTTCTTTTCCGTGGTGACCTACCTTTTGTAATGCAATAGCGCCGTCGTTAGCAATCTAATGTACGTAAGTGCCCATTTGATTTCTATTGCTATACTTCATCCAATACATAGATACATATATATACTACTTTTATATAGAGAGATATATATAATCTCCTTCCAGATCTACTTATATAGCGGAATATAATATTTTTCCTAATACACAATGGATATTATATGAGATATACACATGTACATACATGGAATGCAGCATGTTAGTTAAACAGTGTTGAGAGATATATTTAAGGAGATAGACGTACGGGATAGAGCCTTCCCTTGATTCGATTCATCTTGTCACTTTAATTCTCCTCGACTCACAATTACAATCAGATCAGTCAGCTTTATTCATCTGATGGTTTTAGCTGAGTGTGAGTGTGAGGGAAAGTCGTGTCAAGTCAACTTACCAAACAATACGTCGCAAACCAACCCGCAGTCTATAAATGGGTTATCCCTACGTATTAGATGGTTGAATATAGGGGAGAATAGTTTCGAGGGTAGAATACGAGAGGAGAGCTCATTATTTATTGCACACACCACACCACAAAACTATTTACCATTCAATACTTTAGTTCACTACTTTCCGACGAGGAATTTTCAGTTTCTGAACTTTGCTATGAATGTAGTGTCAGTGCATAGGCGACGAGGGATATAGGAACAAGGAACTACTTCATTGTCCCTAATGTGCATTGTAGTTAAGCACAGCATTATCTCCTCTAATGTGTTTTGCCTGTAGTTATCTGTGAAAAGATTCAATTCGTGCAATTACATTGTGTAGTGTCTACAATACAATCACTCGATTCCGCTCTGTTCAATTTCTCTTGGACTTTTTGGCTTCTCTCGTCAATCTATCTCTCATTCATGGTGATGCAGTCGAAATTCATTCAGCCACCAAACTGATAGGAGGCGAAGGAAAGTTTGATCTCTTGTGAAAACGTTTCCTTTTGTGTCATCTGTCTTGCAAACCTTTTACAGCACTATTACCGTGTCATGCCGTCTCTTCTATTTACTACCTATAGCCTCGCAAACTATAATTAACAACAGCATCAGCATTTAGACATGTATTTTTTATGTGGAAACTCGAGACTCCCAATATTACATGAACAGGTACACACTAGTTATTAGAGATTCACTTTTATAGTTGTGTGTGTAGTATTTAGTGTCTTCTCCTTTTAATATAATCTATTGTTGTAGGCAGAGGCTAAGTATGTATTAATTTATAAAAATGTGTTGTTGTCATCTTTAGAGTTGAGGATTCACTGCTATTGTATGATGACGCCATATATTTAACTGTCCATGCCTATAAAACCTAAATCCCAAACTATTAATTAATGTTAAGTACCTATAGCCAAAGATAGTTTGCATTTAAATAGACATGCAGCTACGTAGATATTCCATATAAATAGACATAAATGCTCTAATTATGCATATCGATTTTTTTCTGCTCCGCTGAGAATGAGCTAAGTTATATTGTGGCTGTCATGAGTAATTGTGAGTGGGTTGTCATGTCTCTTCTTGTCTTTCGTGCCATTAGTTCAGTTGAGCTCAGTCAGACAAGAGCCATTTGATTTTACAAACTACACACTCCTCTCCTAAAACAGAAAATATCCTTCAATTCGGGAAGATAAATGCAAAGAAAATGTTATCTTGGTTATCTGCCTCTTAGTGCTCTGTAGATATTATTATGCTATAAGTATGAGAGTCACATAGACACAATTAGATTTATAGAATGCTATTTGGTAGTTTTGGATTAATGTTGTAAGTCGAGAAGGAAAGGTAACAGAGCAGATGTCAGTATCTATTAACCTGCATCATTCAATTGTTGATATGTATAGGAATATAATTTGGCAGTGAGCATATGTTAGGGCCCCTATCAACTAAATTATCAGAAAAAAAGAGTGCTCATCCTTTCCATGTTATAATTCCATGTATACAGTGGGATTAGAATGGGAGGAGGTGGGTATCAACTCTGAAACTCTTAAGAAAGCGCCTCACATCTTGAATGTAGGTGAGGGAAGGGAAACATTCGATCTGAGTAATTGCTTTCGTTTATTCTTTTCAACATTGTACACAATGCTGAGATAACACTTAAGAATGTAAATGCTTAGTCAAAACTAAGCTTACTAAACAGTGCAACATGGTGATGTGTATGTATGCAGATTTTTGTAGTGTGGATTTGTACATGGATTAACATGCAAATTAGTTGCCTACAACAGATTGCCTTACATGTAGTGTGCGTAGTGTGGATCCGAGATGATTATTAGCAATATACGTAGTTCCTGCGGTTGGCTTTGATTAGGGTGACTCTTTCTTTGTTCAAATTCAGTTGGTTTTAAGTTAATTTTGGCTTTTGTGCATAATAGTTTCTGTAACTCAAGTTGAGTTCTTTGATTGCTTTCCTATTGCTCTTTTGTGTTTGAGTCATCTCATGTTTGAAGTGTAGTGATAGAGGATTAAAAGGAAGGAATTCTCTGCCAGCTGCAAGGATATAAAGCCAAAAGCATTAGGAGACTTGACGTCGCTCAACCACCGCAAAACTATCCCAAGTTAAAAGTCTATTTGTTAACTCTGTGTATCCATGTGAGTTTTGCCAAGGTAGACAAGACAACTAATCTGAGTACGCAGTGTACGAGGCAGACAGCCTTTATTTGTAAAAGTCAAGTCAAAGCAACTCGCTTGATTATTCACAATCAACGTCACCTCAACATCAACAGCCCTTTTTCCATATGCAAACACATCCTCAAATAAATATCTTTCCCTTACTGCCAGCACAATCACACACACAGCACAGGTACACACCAAAACTCCCTAACAGACCCAGCAGTCCCTAAAATCACACAGCCAAATCTAGCAAAGTAGGCAGCCACTGCGTCTAAATAGAGATCAGAATACCCTTTTCCATTTCCATCCAGAATACAATTACTGTAGCGTTGAATGAATGAGAGCTTATTACTTACATAGAAATCCGCTCCGCAAACCTTCCACTATCATCCAATGCAAACTTAGCATTAGTTAATAACAACGTTACAGAGCTCAACGCGTACAGTTCTCCCGCAGCTACCAATCAGCAAAGATCACACATTAACCTATACACCAAATAACAATCACTTATCTACAAAAAGATATTGAACAGAGATTTAGTTTCACTCCATTCCTCAATTGCATTTACATTGCGTTAGAACTGAAGATAAGACAGCTCTTTCCTCATATCATCTCTCGCTAAACAATAGTACACATAGGTAACTGTAAGTAATTCCTAGGATAATTAATATTGATTGTGCAAAGTAGACTGCCTTTGGTTGGTTGCTATGACTTGTTTGTTTGATTAGTGAAATCATAGAGGCCGAAGAATTCCATTGGGAAAGAGCAAAATGATGTCTTAGTTTAATTGATCATGGCGGTTTAGCAAATAAACGCAATTCACATTTATTTACTACAGATAATTACATAGAGGTGGATTTTATTGCAACTGCAATTTCTCATTTCAACTGTGTAGCTCTAATACTCTCGCCTCAATTCCAATTCTGTACAGTCACCGAGTTTAACAATGTGAAATAAATTACATACATACATTCATCGACTTGTTCTGGAATTTCATTCTCTACAAATACCTAATTTCATGATTGGGCTCTGACATTCAATTAATTTTCGGCTCGTGGAATTCACCTGCCCGCCTAAATGAAGAAATAATTCCTATCTCAGGTAATTAACTGAATTTTATGTTTTGGGCTTGTCATTTTACACACAAAATTAATTCCCTGGCGTGTAAACTTTGTAAAATTCTTTCCATTTCAAGTCACATTTTTACCATTTATTGTGATTTACTAAACTGCTATTGTAAAATGCATAATATTTTAAAATGAGGACAGCAAGACTCGGTGCAGTGCAGTGTCATAGATTATGATAATAAATAGCAGACAGTATCTTTTGTGAACTAAGTAGGTAGTACTTACTCTTCTTTATTACAATGGAAATAGAGATGTAATGGGTTGCGGTCTGCTCAAAACGTAATCACCTTAGTTTAGAATTAAGTGTCTGCACAAAGTATGCATAGATAGAATTATATAAACAAGCTATGTGAACGATGTGCTCTCAAACTCTCCATTCCCATTCCAATTTTTGATGTCGGAAAAAATAGATGAATGCAAATTACATAGCTTGAATTCCAAAGTCACATTGACAAACACAGTTAATACTCGTGGCTTGAGGCGCTTGAAATCTGATATTTATGAAGGGTTGTGTGCATGTTCAAACTACAGTTGTAATGTTACTTACCTTCGTGAGCTATTCTCTATGTGCAAAGGGATTGTGCACTCCAAGTTAGCATTATGCATACTCTGTGGTATTTAAACTCCAGAAAATTGCGTCGTAACAAGAGCTAGAGGTACTGCTATTTTATCCCTGGCAAATGTAAAGTTGAATAGAACCAGAATTAAAGGGGATTGTTTCTGGCTACACATATAAGCAAATGTACCTGAATTCCTACTAAAGACTGAATGGAAAATATTCCTTTTAGTTTGTCGTTCTTTCCTTTTTCTTCTATAGCCTTTATTCAAATCAAAACAGGGGCATTACATAGTAATCAACAGACAAGTATGCATAAGTATTAATTATCACATCCCGATAAAAGATAGCTAATTTACTAAGGTATGTTTCATTTGCACATTCTCTACATTTTGGGAGTTTAAAACCACTGCTACCTACTTGAGTTGATCATATTTTTCGCATGGAATAACTGGAAATTTGCTGAAAGGCTAGCTTATTAGTGAAGGGATTCTATAGAAAATAGTTGTGTATATAATCGACATATTACTTAACCCAATTTTAATTTAATGTAGATCTATATTAGTTACAGTAAGAGACAGAATAATTTGGGATGCTACGTCTGAAATATACTGTCTAATGGCTACCTGTAAGTTTGAAGATATAATGGAGTCGTCGACGTGTTGTGGTACATCTCTTTATGTATTTTATAGAATTGTGTATAAAAAGGTCTGAGGAGCCTAAGTGGGAGTACATACCGAAACGGAGTAAGTAGAAGAAGCAAGTGGGAAGAATGCAATTAAATGAAAATTATTAGTCAGGCCAGCTAGGAGCTAACCGCAGTTGAAGGATTGTGATTGCACGGTATAAGTGAACATAGTTTCATGTCAGACTCATGGCTCTGGTTCTTTCACAGCCTAGAATAAGTCTTACTTCAGCTTTTAGTTAAACCTAACTAAATAAACCGGGTTTCGTAGCCGCAGAATCCAATTCTGAACGCATCATTTGAGAGCTTATCTCATGCAATATTCCTATGCGCCTAATAGACACAGGTACACTGTTCACAATCCTTTAATAATAATAATAATAATAGCGATATAGGAGGCTAGATAGAGGAATGTGCAGGACGAAAGGAGTTTTAGTCTCTTTTGTGCTCTGCAGTTTTAGTGTGTTATGTTTGTAGTTATTGCGGTGTGGATTGGACGGACGCAACGGCACAGCCGAGTTACCTTAATGGTCATTTAATGAGCGCCATGTCATTATTATTGTTATTTGTTATTGTCTTTCATTGTGTTTTATTCCCTTCTGCCTTCTCTGCCTGCCCTGCAGAACAACAGCCACAGCAAATTATCAAACAAAACCAAACCAAGCCCAGACACACTCGCAAATGCACAAATCTCTCCTCATCTCATCTTCCTCTGATACATAAAAGTGCCCAGTAGGACTCACAATCTCATAACCACATGCATTCGTTTGTTATGCATTCTTATATTCTCTATGATTATTACGTAGCCCAGGTATATACGTACATAGCTAAAATATTATAAATATAGAAATTTACCTCTTCCAATCTACTACAGACAGACAGACAGACTCGTTTGGCTGTCGGCAATTTGCTCATTCTTCACCACTTAGCAACCTAAATAGATTCATAAAAGAACAATAGCCTGAAAGGGTTATGCAAAATAAAGTAATTGACAAATATACATAAATATTGTTTTGCTTCTCTGCTAATTGCACCTTCCTACTTGTTATTTAGATATGCATACAGTAAAATCATCCCACACTGCTCATAATGAATCCAAGAGCACACTATAAAAATTTATTTCTTCTGCATAACATCCGTTTGATGATACTATTGTAACAAAATATATCTCCAGGTGTTGGTGATTATATTCAATGCGATAATAGTGCTTATTTAACTTTTAAATCACCCAATAATCATTAAAGCTGATAATTACGACAGACAAATGAAAAAACTATTAAACGCATCTGTTCACTTTACAAACCCGAAAATAATACAGAGAAATTGAGAAAAGAGAATAATAATTTAGTATCACAGGATATTAAATGCTTATTAAATCCATAAAAATGTGTGTAAGGATAAGGAATCCTTATAACATAGCCTTTTTCTGAGAAATTGATTTACTTTTAGACAGAAAGTAGAGATGTGCGTCAATATTACTTGTAAAATTGCTTATGAAATCCCCAATTTCTTTCGCGGATCTATGAACTCATTTTTTATTTGGTTAACTGAGAATTGTAGCTACCACAAACTACAAATTACTAGGTACATGGTGCATAAGAACATTGTGTCATGGGACTTGGGAGATTTTACTTACCTCTCTCTCCGGATTTGTCATTATATTTTTCATTGCTTGCTTTATAAAGGAAAATGTAGGGAGGCGCACATGAAACGTTATCATTTTATGACATCTCAATGATATTTGCCAACTAAATTCGTCGAGTATTTATATCTTTAAGGAATCTGTTTTGTAACGTAACAGGTCGAAGCCTTCAGTGGTATTGAGCTGTGGTTTCCTTCGCCAAGAGCCAAAGTCAAGTCAATACCTTGGCGTCTTTTTATCTCTTGTATCTTCACACTATTTGAATGTATAATTGTTAGTGTACAACAATAGGTGGTATAGCCCAACTGCTAAGCTAACGTATAAAGTAGCTGTTGTGTGTGAATTGCATGTGAATTGAAAATGCAATGAAGGTAGAAGCGGAACAGTGGTGTGCAAATTTAATTTGATTAAATTAGAGATTACATTATAATCCTAGATTTGCGAAATGAAAATTGGGAATGAATGGGAAGTTTTTTGTTTGTCCATAATTGAAGAGACAAAATGGTTTGAGTAGGCGAAAGGCGAAAGATGTTGGCTATGATTTCTTAGAATCTCTGGCTACATTCACAGTAGTGTACACTTTATTAACAGTTAAATACATAGACAGTATAATCTACGCAGGTACAAGATAAATAATAATAATAAAATAAATAATTCTCGCATTATTCGCTCAGTGCAGTAGGCTACGAATGTTTCTCTCATTCTCTCTGTTGTACTAATCTGGTGACAGTGAAGTGATATTTTTGTACATATTTATTACGTTGTGGATTTTGCAAGGTGGGCTGAGAGTGGAGTAATTTATGTCATTAGTGGTTTTGTCTCGTGTACTCAGCTGCCGTCTTGATTCTGTGTCAGTGGAAGAGCGAAGACGTCGACATAGGTAACTCTATATAGCTCCTACATTAATAAAATCAGAAAATAAAGTCCATTTTGACGGGACATAAAAGCAGAGCCAAGGCACAGAATAGCGTAATGCTACACGCTTAAGTGCTCCTTACGTCGCCTTTGAGACTTTCAAAGAGCAGCTGTCTGCATTTGATACAAAGACAAATACTGTGTCACCCGATATCATATCCATCCTTATCTTATCCTACTTTCCTTTTATTAGTTCTGCGACTATACAGTGTGCTTTTTTGTCATAAAACACACAGGGACGTAAAATCAATTTGGAATGTGAAATAACTTGGCTCTAAAAATGAAAAAAATCTCCATTCCTTCGACATGTTTACTTGGTGTCATTTTTTAAATGTTCTGTCCTTATGAGGTTTCTGAAGGCTGATGCTGCAATTACTATTACATAGTAAGCAGTCTTCACTCAGACATACATCCCTACATTCTTCTATGCAAACAAAAGGAGGCAACACCTTCACAATGTGCACATAAGTAGTACAACAAATGTGCGTGTGCGTCTGCAATAACAAATGAACATAGGTGCTACATACAAAAGCAAAGTGGATGCATAATCTCTTGGGATTCACGTCAATTCTTAGAGCATAATAATTAAGTATATATTATGGCGTCTTGGGAACATGCATATTATTATCATGTGCACAACTACAACGTAGTAAGGGAAACGCTTTAACATAATATATGTAGTAGTTAGGCAGAAAAAGGAAGAGACAGGGAGGCAGGGGCATCTCTAATCCTATTACACCACTATCACCTATTCATTTGGGAGGTGAATAAAGTAAGACTCTTCATCCAAACTACTCTTTAAATCTTTTCTATTATTTTCTTGTCTCCGTCTGTCTCTACTAATAATATGCAGAGAGAGAGAGACGCAGAGTCTGGGCAAGGCTATGTAAAGTAATAGTGTCTGGGTGTCCTACTACTTTGTATTCTCTCTCTGTCCAGCTGGCATCTTAAGAGTAGCCTATGGGTGACAATCCTCCTCTGTTTACAGATCAGCGTCTGCTTACGTTATCGTTGTCGTTGTTAAGACTAGGACCTATGTAAATAAATGCAGAGAGCTATTTCTGTGCATTTAATCTAGGGTTGAGTCCACATATTGTCAATTCATCATGTTATTAGCCACCGAGTTAGATGTTTACGAATGTGTTAGGTAAGGCGACTTGGGATTTTTGTGGGTGACGGCTTGGAATGTGGAGCAGGACGGATTTATTTATGTTTACATGTTCTTTTGGATTTCGTCTCAGCTCAGAATCAGCATCAGCATAATTAATCATAACAATGCATGTAATGTAATGGAAGCGAGTGTGTGGCCAAGTGAGAGCAGACTGGCTGTATATACACGGCCACGAACACGCCTCGCTTACACTCACACTGACAACCCTAACTAAAAATCTAGTCAACTCCAATATTTTGTTGGCATAAATCCTTCGCAGTGTAGGAGTTGGTGTTAGCACGTAGAAAGTAAATATTGTTTTATCGGAACATAGACAGACAGTGTGCCCTGCTGTGCACTCCATTGCTCTGTTAAGGAAGCTCATCCTAGATTCCCACATACACAGGACAGGCAAAAGAAGATAGGGCACTAATGGCTAGTAATGCAACAGTTATCTTCTGCGTCGTTTCACACTTTTAGCTCAACTTTGTGGATTATTTTAGCTTCAGCCTCTGTGTTCCTCCATCTTCCGCCACTGTTTTGTTTTCTGTCGGCTGTATTCTAGATACGCTCGGGACTGACGTCCTATTTACACTCCTTGTTATTTGCATTTGTTTTCTGTCTGTCCGCTGTTATGGGGAAATGTTTTAAAAGTTATGCAACCTGGTTGATGTGCTAATGTAAATTTGAGTTAAATTTAAGTGTTCACGGGATGAGATGCAATTTACTTCCTAGAATCACCGTTCCTTCCATAGGGAGTACAAATATCCCTACTTACGCCCTAATGCAACAGTTTACAAGGCTAAACTTTTCCTATTTATTTTTTCTACACACACAATGTTGAAGAAGAATAAAGTCTTTTGTATAATGTGAAGGTAAAAAAGGCTATAATATTATTTGCACTGTGTTTAGTGTAATAAGTGTCTAGTTGATGAGTGTAAGCTTGTATTGACATTCTGTATTACGCAGCTAGGTAGCTACTAAATGTATGGTAAATATTGCGACCGAACGACAATGCACAGTGTGTTTGGCTTAAAAGATTTCCTGTTTGTAGTTTGCAAGAGACATTTCGTGTCAAAATCTTCATCCAGACTCATCCATGTAATCTCTTTGGGCAAATACTCCGTTAAGTTGGCTAATTTTTTATAAGGAGATATAAAACATCTCTCTCGTTTCACATAAACGCCATCCATCAATGTTACTAAGTGGCCCGAAAGAGTTTTAGTGGATGCTTTGTTATAGTTTAGTTTTGTAGTAGTGGTGGCAATTTGGCGATAACAGTCCCATAATATTATCATGACATGACTTAAAGTAAAAATAAACTTTGCCATACCCTTCCTTGCCACTGCCACCCAAAACTAACAAAAAAAAAAGACAAGAGAGAAACAGAAGAGGGCAAGTTAGGAAGAGACAGGCATGGCCAATTCTATTTCAAAGAATGGAACATGTGTGTGCGTGTCTATAACATGTCAATGTACATACATTCATATATGCAGTCCCTTTATTTGATATTTAGCTATTAGTAGCCTCTGTCTCTTCTGGCAATATCCTCGGGCCACGTTTCTGTGTGTGTGTGCAATATTGGCTCGTATTATTAGTGAGCGTTGTTTGTGTGCAGCAGTGCAGGTCCACGAAAACGTTTCGCCCACCTTTCCTCCGCTCTATTCTATTCTCGAAGGAACAACAACACTAACCATAAAATCTTTTAACAGCACCGGCAACCAACTGACTTTAATGTGCAACTTATCTCTGCCGTTCTGTCTCTGTTTCACTGTTGACTCTTTGCAAGGCAATGAACAGAGCAGAAACGCAAAGTAGTAAAACTCAAGCAGATCTTTGTGTTCTAATAGTAGAGTAGCACTAGCAAAGAGCATTTGACAATGAGCAGAGAAGGCGATTTGTGAAATGCTAAAGCAGCTGTCGTGTCTCACTTCACTTATATCGAATTTAATCGAAAATAGGCAAACCATGCCGATTTATCTCACTCCTGCCCTGTCAGGTCACTCAGGCCGAGTGAGGAGAGAGAGAAAGAGAGAGCTGATGCTATATAGTCGTGAGATACGGAAAACAAGTATTTACATTTCCATGCTAAGATACTCCATTGAATTCATTATGCATTCCCCCAAGTACAAGTGTGTCTGTATATGCAGTTGAATCTATAGTGCACGCTGTGCTACAACCTACAACTAGGTGGGTCACTCGACGCAACAGTAAATTGAATAAAATGCATTAGCTGGGCAATTCGAACAACACCCTTCATTTGTTCTCCCATAATAAGTTATTATAATGTGTCTGAACTATAGTCCGAGGATTTTAATCCTCAAAATAAACGTTTTCACACGGAAAAATCATGAAGGTGATTATGATACGGCGCTATAATAGAAGAAACATCTCTGCTTATTTATCTTTCAAAGAAATAGCACAAAGTATATAAGGAGCTCTAAACATATATTTACTTTTCCATTATGTTTTAAGCCTATAATATATCTTTGGGAGTGCTAAATGAGTGTTATGCATTGTAGGGGTAATGATTCAGCAGTCTTGAAATGAGCAAGGAACGACGTGGAAACCTCCTTCCTATTGCATAGTTGGCAATGGAATCTGTTAAATATTTGCTGCTTATAAGTTCCTGTTATGATATTACTGTAAGGGAATCTTCTTCAAAGTCACAGCCTTATTAACGTTCTAATGTAGACTCACGTTTTTCCTTGGTGCATGGAGTCGTCTATATTGATTATCATGATCCCATGCGTAATAAATTACATTAATGTTATAGATTACAAGGTGATTTGTCAGGCTTTCTCATTGTTGCTTATAGAGTGAACTCGAACGACTGTTTGTAATTGCAAGAGATCGTTGACTTGACTGCAGATTCCTATATCCATCCAAAGATGAGATTTGTTTTGTTGCGTTATTGAATGTGCTAGCTAGTTGCATATGTAATGATGCTCTAGGAATACATTTGCTCGTAGGGTCATGATTCCAAGAGCTGCGTTGTTGTGCGAACGAGCGAGGAGAACTTCTTTCTATCCTCTTGCCATAACTAGTAGAAATTTCCCAACCAAATATGGAATGAAGCTAGAAAAATATTTATTTATCATGTCTCAAATGTCTAGAGCTGTGATTTTTGAACTCAGCTCTCCAACTCAATCCTAATAATTATTTATGGAATATTATATTGTTTGTCTGCATTTCATCTCATGATCGCCCCTTTTATGATGATCTTCTGTGAACAGTTACCTTTGGCACTACACACTATAGTTAATGATGTCACATAAAGAGCGAATGGCTACGCAACACATACAAAAACAATTTACAAAAAAAATCTCTGATGGTAAAATGAAACGATTGTTTTGATTGAGAAACAATTTCCCTTCTTGGATTTTTGACGTTGATATATTAGCATGTGGGGAAGTTTGCATTCTTCTTTTTATATTCACCTTTAGCGACGTTGTGGGATGTGACTGTGATTCTCTTCTGAGGGCTTCTGCACAATGAGCCCCTATCTACTAAGGTGCATAGTACACACAGAGGAATGTCAATGATGTTTTTCTTCTGCACTGTTTTTTACTTCATGTGGTTGGGGTACATACTTAGAAAATCTTCATGTGGATGAATTTGCATCATCGGTGATCTGGGTTCACAGTTAAATCCTTTTCGTTGCCTCATTGGCTCCTGCGGGAGAAATCGTAATTCTATATCCTGCTTCATTCCAAGCTGGCATTGTATTTAACGACTTTTCTGCCATTTGTTTTGTTTATATAATGTGTTGAGTCGAGTGTGGACATAGCCTGAATTTACACTTGTTTCTATAATGAGGTTCAAACAACATTGCTCAAATTCCTTGTTGAACACCAGTAGTCATACCATGACATACCAACAGAAACCAAATCGAAATGTGTTATTATTTTAGTGTTTTTTGTAAAAATAGTCAATATATATTAAAGGAAAATACAAATCACTGTATGGGATTTAAATGGGGCACATAAAATTCTTGGGTCACTTAAAAATATTCAGCGGAGGAAAGCATTTTATGGGATAAAATTTTGAAATTAAACAATTTTTCACCGACAAATTCATAAAAAAGGAATGACGTGAGTTACAGTGAATTTGATCAAGTATTTAATAGGGTAGCCAACTCAATGTCTCATGTCTGTGGTTGAGAAAAGGCAAGCTTTCCCTACCTCATAAAACTGTGCAGAATGCATAGGTGATATTTTGTGAGTGCATGAGAAGTATTAGAGTACATTTGGCTTTAATGCTCTTCCATTTGGGGATAAGTTTACTCGACACTGCAATATGCTGCTATGGCGTTTAAGAAAGAAAAGAGCACGAGTGATGAATACAGGAGTTATGTGTTTTGCAGAAGTAATGTAGTGTGCTAGGGTCTTGATCCAACTCAGAGCCAATAGTTAAGTTAGCTAAGCAGCAAAACAAACATTCGTTGAACTTGGTTCGTTTTGGTAGCCTAATGTCCTGAGTGTGCCTACCTACTGGGTATTTAATTCTGGATAAATGCAGTTGAACTTGCTGTATTTGTTTTGCAAAAAAGAAAAGAGAAGCACGAGGCTATATTGAGCAAGCGGGTATTTTCTGGTTTGTTCAAGAAACAGAAAACGACTAAAAGAATCAGACTGGGGAATAGAGTAAGTAAAACGCCGTATGTTTGCGAGGGTACATAGTAATAGGACTGCTTTTGTTTTATGCTCCTTTTGCAAGTCGACTCAGTCACTCTGACGAGTCTGCTCTGAGTTGGATGGGCTAAACTGAAGCAATTGCTTTTATGCATTAAGATACAGATAGTCCCTAGGATATTGCTAAGACACTAACACCGCTCCTTTCCTCCACTCTTCTATTCTCCTTTCTTTTTCTATACACCACTCACCGGTAACTATACACTACTGTGTCTGTGAGCCATCTTCTGCAAGAAGAGTTGATCTTTGGCCCACAATGTACAAGGATAATACGTTATGTCAAAAGACCCTTCTTCACAAAACTTGCTGCCATCAGTGTTTCGCACTTTTTCCATCTTCCCTCATTACTTTTCATATTTCACCCCACATGGTTTGTAGTAAAATTAAGTTTCCTTTCCGAATGAGAGAAAGTTCACATTGCCAGCAGTGAATTTTAGCGCTCAGAGTCAGTGGAAAAATGCGTGAATTGATTTCCTTTATTTATTCGTAATTTTTGTGGAATCTAGGCTAAATACGTTCAGAGGGTATGTGCGATCGTGGACACATGCAATCGCATAAGGCGAAGGGACATAAGGGATTTCCCCCTTACTTATTGGTACTGATAGTGAACGCATATTCAATAAATACCTATGCACTTACGTACTTATGTAGTTCCTAGTAAATTAACTCATACGCATACGCACGCGCACAGCAGCGTAAAGTACAGGCAGACAATAATATCCCACCCACACCCTGCAACAAGGGACGATCGTTCTTATCTATGGTCGCTTATGCCAGCTGAACACACTTGTCCCAATACAATGTGCAATGTACAATAAATATCCCTTTTTTATTTGAGTTTTAAAAATGTTACGTTGTTTTAAGTTGACTTTTTGGGTTAATTTGGGAGATTTATGTACTTTCACCCCGCACAATTTATTGATTCGTGTTGTTTTGCTAAATTCCTTCATAGACACAACCTGCGAAATAATCTCAAAACATTGTAGGAGAAACTGTGTATTATTTCATGTAATTGCGGCAATAAAACACGAAACCATGGCTGATTTGTTTGGTGCTGTATTTGTTCGCATTCTTTTATGTGAGTCGACTAGAGTTAACTGAAAAAGTTCCAGTTCTGTAGAAGGTTGTTTATCTAATGGTTTTTGCATGCTTCAGCTCCACTTTTTCTCGACGGCCAAAAAAATGACTGTCTTCAACTGCACTTCAATCTTGTCTTCCTTTTGTATTAGCAAGTATAACACCTATAAATACGTTGACGTAAGTCTGCCTACATAAGATATCAGTATTAATATATGTATTTAGTAACAACCAGTCTGTCACGTCCAAGTACTTGCTCTACTTTTTAAATAATAGATAAGTAGATAAACAAATACTGGAACACATAAATACTGTTAGGCACTCTGTTTAGATTTACAGAGAGATTTCCATTGTGCTCCTCTACTCTCTACTTAAGTTGCGTATTAAAGCATATTTGCCTTCTGCTAAAGCCTTTTCATGTTGCGTGCTACTTCAACCAAACCATTTTCATTGATAGCTGTTAGTTGTTGTTGCCTAATGTGATTCAATAGATGGTTCTAACATTTGAAATGTAAATGCATTTTTGGCATTGATGCTGTTATTTAGATCCTATAGATTTTAATTCCTCTAAAACTATTTTTGTTATCGTTACATATACTACCAAAAAGGTTATATGGAGAAACTGATATTTTATATATCTATAGTTACACAGGGTTATTTTGATATTGCTAAAAAACTTTAAGCTAATATTTTGGTATCTGTGTCGTGACTTTTGCGTAGTAATCCTGTAGATAGTGTTGCCCCACATTGTTAACAATACAAAAGTTATTTAACTAAAAACTATAGGTTTAAGTGAAAGAAAGTGAATGGGGGTTTGATGTAGAAGGATGTATGTGCTATAGCGTGCTTTTATTACAGAATAAGTTTGAGAGTATTTTTCCTATAACGTGGCGTAGAAAGCTTTACTATTTATCGCTTAAAAAGATTGTGCAACATTTTGCACTCTGTTCAATTTCTCAGCTTTACGCATCTTTGTCATTGTCACTGTCTCTTTGGTTTACTTTAACACGGACTAAGAGAGCCAACAGAGCTCTTTTGCATATAGAGTGAACATGAGACCTTGACTCAACTCTTGGAATATTGACTAGGAATTTAAAAATAAAACCATAATATACATTACGTAAAGCTAAGTGAAAAGAGAAGTGAAGTTCGGAAGCCATAGAATGTACACAGACTCTCAGTGTGTGGGCACGAAATATTTTTAGTTCTTCCTATTGAACACTGCACACCACAGACGAAGCACTATTTAATGTTCTGACAGCATTAGCAATAACTATTATTTGCACTTTGCATCTCCCTCACTCTATCTCTGTTTTGCACTACGGCCTTCCCGGATTCCCTTACTCAAAATCATTCTACGATAGACAGGACAGAATCAAGACAAAATAGTAAGTCACACTCTGTGCCACAGTTTTCTATGCAATTTGTGGCGAGGTGACACTACATAAATAACATCTTTTAGCTAGCTACGGTTACATACATTATTTAGAGTAGGTACCTACCTATAAATGGCTCTGTATGCCAACACTTTGTCCGTCTGTTTGTCTGTCACTGTGCACGATATCTTTAGAACGGATTGGCGGACAACAATCAAACTTTCTGTGTGTTATCGACAAGTGAATAGGAACCACCCATTTCACAAATGAGACTATTACAATTACGAAGTCATAAGGTCGCATTGGTCACCGGTAACCCTGGACACCTAAACTTTTGAACCGGTAGAGATTTGTTCTTCTAACGTTCTACACATATCATTTGTGTCTAGAGCAAGCTGTTGGCATACCATAAGCCAATAGGTCAAGGTTCTGTTACACTACTATACCGCTACTAATACATATATTACGCATTTAATTTTTTCATCATATTCATTATTCATATTCATTATTCTTTTTCATTTCATCTAGGGTACGCTGATATTAAAGCTTTTATCGATTGCATAGTTATTAGGTATATTTTGGGGCACATCTTTAATAATTTAAATTAGGTATTCAATGTTTTGGATCTAAAGTACAATTTTATTTACGCATATGCACAATTTAAAATACATTTTACGTATGTGTAGCAGGAAAACACTGAAACAAATCGAGAGTGCCAGAAAAGATGTATTTATAATTGAAAGCACGCAGTGCATGCATGCATGTAGAGCTACGTGACATTAACTGGTTGTTAGTGATTTGAAATCATCGGATGAGTGCTAGTGGAGACTATGTCAACGATCTAATGGATATACTATGTACTCTACTCTATTATTAAACTGAAGAATTAAATCTATTCAGCAGGTACCTATTTGTTTATATTTACAATAACGACAGTGTCGAAGTTAAAAGGGAACATGTGCCACAAAGTGATGCGCTTTTGCTTACATTATGAGCTATTTTGGCAAACGACGTAAGGTTATCAGAAGGTTGAGACTGTTTTTCTGTCAATAAAAAACGGAAGACGCCTGGATACATAACACAGACTCACAGACTAGATGCGGAGTTGTATTCTGTACGACGAAGAAATGTGTAGGATTAATCCAGTGATTGTTATGTTGAGACATTTCTGGCTTTCAAAGCTCTCCTGCATTATTAGATTGGTGAACAGTCAGAAAACAGAGCAGTGCTGTCACCGAACGAACTGGAAGTATTCATTGTACTATTAGATACCCACATGCACATAAAATTGCTTCTCGTTTCATTACATTGCTCGAATGTCACACAACATTTTTAACATTGTACATTTCTAACATTCGTACACTTACTAAACCAGCTGCAGACAAACTAAGATGTTGCATAGTATACACTAACAGGAAGACACTGACATACACTTAAGTATTTCATCTATAATTATAGCTCTGTATTTGACAGTTTTTATCGACTTTCATTACAAAATACTTTAGATTGCATAACAAAGATTTGTTTGGTATTTCTGTAAAGAAATTCTAAACCTCCTTTCCCCTATAATTCATGAAAAACTTATTTGCGTACAATTGCAAGTAATTTTGTGAATCCCCCCCGAAGGTCCACAATTCTTATTCATTCCAATTACGTCTGTCATAGACATTTTAATGCATACAAAGTTATATAAAACAGATTATGTATTCTGTGGAATTCTGTAGTTGTATATTCCGAGCGGCAATGTCATTTATGGAGTAGTAGCAACTAATATCTCAACTGTCACTATCTTATCTTTCTCTATGGACTGGAAATTAGTAAGACGTTGATAAAGTTGAAAAGAAATCGAGAATTCTTGTGCTAGATATAGACATGGAAGAAACGGATTAGCTTAGCTAGGCTTTACTTTGACGGCAAGTATGGCATTAACGAGAATGAATGATATAGGACGCACTACACGTAAGAGCTACCACTAAATACATAAATGTCATAAACACAAATCCTTCAGAAAAAAGGAATATTCGAAAGCTATCTCAACTCCCCAACTTACAGTAGCAGTCCATGATAAAATATGCTAAGGACATGTTGACTTAAGCATTCATAATGACAGGGAATAAGTCAAGACCAGATTCTTTCACATCCTTTTCAGTACTTGTACAAGTGCATTCAGAAAAACTACGGATTTGCAGACATTTCTACTCCTACTACCACTCTTCATATATCAAATGAGAATAATAGACACGGCACGCAATTTTTAAATTTGACCTGCTAATCCTGAATACGTGAGGTTTAATTATTCATTGTAGAAAAACTTCATTCCGTTCGTTCTCAGCCTGCCTCGTGCCAATCTAGTTATACTACAAAAAGCTTCATTGCTTTTGTAATTGCCTGAGTAATATTGTCAAGTTCTGAGATGAAATATAAATGAAGCGTTAATTCTCTTGGGTGTGATGATCTCTCCCCTAAATTTGCACTAGTACATGATGCGTCCCTCGTCATGATCTCTTGGGACGAATATCCGTAACTCTTGGATATTCTTCTTGATTTTGGTGTTTTGAGTCACAATATTTTCTCTGGAATTTCCTATAAGAAAAAAATTACACATTTTGTTTATAATAGCTAACTGGAATTACATGTCAAAATTAGTTTGTCAACGTTAGGTTTATATTATATATTAGTATGAAAGTAATATTAATTGAAGCTATGTAAGTATCTGTAATCAATGGAAATCCATCACATGATTTATTTTAGACGCTCATAGATCTTTCATAAAATGTGATTAAGCCATTTTACTTATAGATCGGGAAATTTTATTTAAGTTTCTATATTTGTATTGTACAATAGCAATAGCGGTTAGATTAGTGTAGACAGTGGATTCTATAAATAAATGATAGAGTGGGACTGAAAGACAATGAGTGAATAAAGTTTTCTACATATGAACGGATACAATGAACAAATAACTATTCATGGCAAGAAGACATTACTATTTATCACGACACAATTCCTCCAGCGAAATGATCTATCTGTAGATGGTATAAATAGAATATTATTATAGAGTGCACTGGTAGTGATATTGCATGTAAATGTATATTAGCTTATTGTTGTTCCGTATGCATGAACATAGTTTTCTATTTTGGAAGTTGAGCTAGCTATCACTAGAGAATTTATTCCTAATATAGAACCGAGAGTGATGATAAAATTAGATGGTGAATGGACGATGGGAGTATGGGAGTGTGGAAGCGAGGATGAGATGATATTGTGGGGTGCATTGTACCAGTGTGCATCCGACACGTGATCGAGATGAGAGAGACTTAGGGTTGCATAAAGTCATAGGTTAGCCAGAGAGTCATTTTAGAGATCACATAAATGTAGATACGATAAAAGGATCGAACAATAAGATATTTGATGTTTCATTGAATAGGAAAATGTGAGGCAATGGTCGTAAATGTGATCCCATGCACGCAGTCTCGCATATCATCTCATTTTTAATGATCGCCGAGTATAATGTCCTCTTGTAAATATCACCACGCTATAAACTTGCACTCACTTAGCAGCACAAACATATAAAGAACTCAGAAAATATAAAATGAGAAAGGGGGATGAAAAAGAGCGTCTGTGGGGCTGCTCTTTTCGTTCCTCGTGCAGTCGACTCTATTTACCAGCTAAAGGAAATGGGTAAAATAAAATATTTTGGCAGTGGCTTCAGTTGCCTTTGACGTTTGTGATAGGAAGGGGGAAGGGATAATATCTGCGTGCCTGTCTGCTCTGTTTCTAATATCTGGTGAGATTATTATTTCTGGAATTAGTCTGCAAGAGTGGGCCGAGTGTGGAGGAAACGTGCCTGGAAGTCTACAGGGATTTAAATGTAGAAATACTATTAGAGAACTCTATTTGTTTGACATAATTATTAGTGATTGGAGTGGATAAGAGCAGACTAACAGTAAATAATTACATTTGTCTGTGCAGAAGGGAGTTAAGCCATGCCTTATAGCTCTGCTGTATAAATAACAAATCTGAGTTGCGATTACAAGAGTCTAATGTTGTAATGGAGACAGGGGCTAAATGTATTTGTCAGTGTGCATCTGCTGAAGGGAATGTGTAACAAAGTTTTACCTTTACCTGTTTCTTTTGCAGATGTGACGACATCCTCAGTTGTATCTCAGCCCTCGACGAAGTCATAGCAGAATTCGACGACTGCTCTTCCCTTCCATATACCTTTGAAGTCGAGACGTCCGCGTCTTTTTTGGAGTCACCTTTGGAGAATAAGTTGGAGTCGACAGACAGTGCAGGAGCCGCAGCTGCGTCCTCATCTCCTCGTACAAAGACGAATTCAACGACAAAGATCCAACTAGGAAATTCAGTCACAACGGAAGCAATGCTAAATCCTTCGAATTCATCACAGAGACAAACTTCTTTCATCCCGAGTGCTATCAGCCATATCCCAAGTCCAGGGAAGAGTCATCCGAGCAACAAACAGCAATTTCATCAACAAGTGAGCAACAGCTTCAAATCAAACATGCCAAGAGGGAAAGAAGAGAATTATCATCAAATCCACAAAACTAGTCATTTAATTCACGTCTCCGGCTCCTCACCGAATTCTTCCTCCTCCACAAGTTCTTCGACTTCATCTGCAGGAGGAGGGGGCGGGGCCAGAGGGGCCATGACCAAACCTCACAGGAAATCCATACCTGTTGCTTCTTCCAATTTGAATGCCTACGGAGATGGAGGAAGGAGATCGAGCGGAACGGATGCAGATTCCATTTCAGAAAACGAGATCCAACTCCCACCCAGCAAAGGAGGTAGCGGCACTTACAGTAAAGGAACGAGCTACAACATCCTTCTAGGCAACGGGAAGAGCAATGGTGGGAGCAAGGTCAATTCTAAGAGTATAATTCACAACAATCCATTCGTTAGCTCTAGTCGAAACAACAACAATAGCAATGGAATCTCGAGTGACTGTCACCTCGTGTCCACCAAGATCATGGTCAGCGGGGCAGATGTGGCTAACGGGAGCAGGAGCACAAATAACAATGTCAGCAACCACATCGAGGCTGTTGCTGCGAATTCTGTTCAAGAGCAAGACCAACGAGCCGGAGGAGCAGTTCCTCTCACCACTAGTAATGGTTCTGTGCCAAAGGTGAAAGCACGTGGGCAGGTGACAACGCACAGCCACGTGCAGACCCCAATCAGACTCATTCCCGACAGAGATACGGATACTGAGGATAATTCCGTCATGAAGGAACAATGGAATTTCCCCTCCGAGAAGAATCTGCCTCGATCTCTGCGGAAAACGAGAAAAACGTGTTTACTGGATGAAGACGAGGAGAATGGTCCTCCGAGTAGCCCTGGCCCTGGTGGCTACCATATTCAGCCCTGGAGTCGTAGCAATGGCAAGTTTGCTGATAATGAAGATGAGTTCTCCTCGGCCCCTGTCAACAAAAGAAGTAACTTTATGGGGAACAATAATATGAGCAGCAATGAGAGTTGCAAGAGAGACGACAGGTGGAAAATCTATGAAGAAGTTGTAGTGAATCAAGAAGCTAGTCAGCCCAAGACAAATGCCAACGGCGTCAGCATGGCCAAACCTCAGTATTTCAATGCCCCTCTTGTGCTGCACATAGAAGATGAGTGCAGGAAGAGCCCCTCGCACCAACAGATGCTAATGAGAAACAAGGACAGCGTCAGTATTAACATCCAGTCGAAGAATCAGAAAAACGACACAGAGGAATTCGAAAAGTGCAAGTCAAATTCCCCCACCTCGGTGGGCCTTGGGAATTCCCCGGTGGAAACGAAAACGGGTATCGCCTACAACATCTCCATTCACGATTTAAACAAATGTGCCGCGAGTCCTAGTGACATTGACACTCAGCTAGTCAATACAAATTCCCAGTCTGTCATCATAATAAATGAGTCGAATGGGAAAAACTTGGGGAATGGAACGAGCGGGAGCTGTGGAAGTGGGCGGAGCAGCGGGCGGAGTAGCGTCAACAGCGACAACAACAACAGCATATCCGTCGGAGGAGTTGGCGGGAATTGCTGCAATCCAAATGTCAACAAAGTGATCAGTAAACAGATGAATGGTGGCGACAATGGGAAAACTGTGCTGAGCATGAACCTGAATGGAAGTGGGAGCAGCAGTAGTAGCAGCGGCATTGGAATGACACGTGGCAGAGGTCAAATGGTCAACGGTGGGAAATCCTCGAATGGGATTTTAGGGGCTTTGGCCTCTTCAGGCACTTCTTCTTCCTCTTCAGGAGGTTCAGCCTCCGGCTCCAATGCAGTTCTGGATGTTGACGACGGCTATTTGAGCATGATCAATCGAAACGAGGCTCAGATCCTGTGGCCAGATGAAATGATCGAGAACGAAACGTTCACCGCCGACGAGTTGAAACGGATTTCGGTGAATTTAGGCGAAGAATCCGGTGGGGAGAGAGAGAGTCAGTTGGACGAGGGTCCAGACAAGAGGACGGAAGAGAAGATGGAATACTTTTCGGATGACTCTTTGGAGTTTGAGGGGGAGGGTTTCGGCGGGAGTGAGTCTCTGTTCGCGGGAGACAGGAAGGGGATGATGTACTCGGGGATGCCGTGCAAGAGGAGTAGCCAGGGGAGGGTGAGAAGTGGTTGTGGTGGTGGTGGCGGTTGTAGTGGTGCTCGATATTATAACAATGCTAGTGAGAGCCCAACAGGCACCTCGCCAAACAATCCTCTTCAGTATAGTAATGTAGTTTCTGTAGTGCAGCATGAGACGGCCGCTCTCAGCTCAGAAGTTGTGGAGGAGAAGATGCGTCGACACTCTGAAGAGTCTCTCGGCCTCAGTCACGAGACGGACTTAGTCGAGACAGGACTGAAGAAAGGACGGCAGCACCTCCCGTCAAGAATCCCGAAAATTTCAAAAGGGCCGGAGGCTCGTCGGAGTGAGAGCGGGAAGTCGGGGAGCAGTTCTCCCGCCGCCAGTGTGAGTCTGCGGAAACCCTGCTCGTTCTTCATCCCCCTGACAGACACGTCGTCGGCGGGATCTCCCGAGGTAAAGCAACCACCACGACTCTTGCGACAATTGACTCACGAGATAATCCCCGGGGATAACATTGAGATCGGTGCTAGTAGTCCTCTAACCCCTCCCCCAGCCACACACACCCGCAGTGATGGACAGACTGTAGCCTTCTGTGCGCCGTCGGCTGTAGATAAAGATAACGCCTCTGCTAACCACCCTAAAATAAACTCTTCCAGTGACACAGATTGTTGTTTAAGAGATAGAGGACGGGCGGAGGAGGTCCGTCCGCCTAATAACTCCACATTCCTTTCTTCTACTTCCAGCAGCCCCGACTTATCATCGTCAGATACACAGCCACCTACAGGAACAGTGCCCGACTCCGCTGAGTGCACGCCCAGCCGCCGTTCTCCGTCGCCCGCCCGACTCTCCCTCACTTCCATTAACCACTTCGTGCAGGAGATTATGGAGACGGCCCTGAAGAAGGGTCTGGACGAGGCTTCCATTAACCCGCATACTAACGACAGTGACAATGGGACCCGACGCCCTGACGACACACAGCCCCCTCCGCCCCACAGCGCCACACACAAACCCCTCCCCATTTCTAATTCAGAGCAGGAGAGCCCAATTTCTCACGCCCTTTCTCAACAGGAGACTGCAGACGGAGATTGGAGTTCAAGAGGAAGTGCTGCCACGGGGCTGCATCCAAATCTCGACGAGCCACACACACATCGCTCCTCGCACAGCACAGGCAGCGGCGGTCAACGGGAAAGTTGGAGTGAGGAGGGCTGTCAAGTGAGACTGCAAGTTGAGGAGATAGACGAACCCACTGAGCCCCAAGTGGACCATGACCATCGAGATAAGACACAGCACAGAAAAAATCAAATTGAGACTGTGGCCAGGCTGCAGGCCGCTGTAACCACATTCTTTACTACCAATGAAAATTTCTTTACTGAGACCAAGAGATTTCCTGCAGGGACACCCACGCCAACGGATCACTCTGAAGACGCCACTGCCAACAGATCACCTTCTCCCCTCTCCTTGCCCAACGACGACTTGGCTGCACTTAGCCCTGAGTTTACGGTAAGCTCTACTTCTCTTTTTTTCCTAATATAGTCATTACTCTGCCAAGCACTCAAATACTGTTAAGCACAGATGTATCATCTGAAACTCTGCGCTCTGACTCTCGAAACACACTACGGAGCCAAAATATTTGAGTGTTGAGTGCAGAGTTTATGGTTTGAGTAGCTCCTGTCGTAAATCTGAAATTTGTGTATATATGCATTAGTTTTTATGCGTGTGCTCTTTTAGCTCACTGCCATTTCATTTTTTTGTGACTCAGTTTCAGAGATTATGTTTACTAGGTAAGGTACATGGCTCAGTGTTTTTACTAAATCGTGATAAGCCAAGACTTGCTCTCCCATTGTTGTTTCCTTTGTATGAGTGCAACAATAGTGAGGAGGGCTTTTTTTCACCATAACAACTTGCACAGTGACCTTCTGTTGTGGAGGCACCAAGTCGTAAACGCAAGAGATTAAACACGGGCGGCCCAATTGGAAAAGCCGTCAGTTAGTTCCAGCTCCATGCTCATCCCTTCTTGTTACGCTCATTACGTCTTTTTTGTTTTCCAGGATGTTCCGTTAATGAATTCTACAAGGATCTCACTCGTTTTGGACTCCATGAGCAGTCCAACCGATGTGGAACTAGAGGATGAGGCTTTCAATGCAAACCCTGAGAAAAGGCAACTGGAGGACTACACAAATGCAGCCGAGATTAGGAATGGCAGCCAGACTTCGCCGGTCATGACTGAGCCGTATTCTTTTATTGAGGATCTGAACGAACAGCCACCCGCATTCATTCCGACCCCTCCTCCAGAGCTTGCGATTTCTACGACAGACATCAAATCAACAGGTCAATCTGAAGATTCTCAACAGGACTCAACAGAGATCTCTTCCGAACAAGTCAGAAAGGAGGAATCTTTGACTTTGTCACGTCCAGAGGACAGTCTTCCATTGCCCCGACTCTTCAATGGCAGCAGCGCATGCAACAATAAAAATATATGGCCGGGTTACGATCGGCATTTTGGAGGAGGTGAGACAAATTCAAACTTTCCTACTAAAAATTCGCATCTGATTGATTGGCTTGTGGATTTGCTCTAGTTGATTGTTGTGATTTGCTTAGAATTATTAAATGTCAAACCGGGTAATGGAAAAAGTCTTTCCAGTCGTTCTCAAGAGAATCTCTTAGACGCGGTTACAAAAGAGCGGCTAGAGAAAGCATTTGCAACGCGAGGTCAAGCCTCGACATTACCCTTGAATTGTCGGCCACCAACCTCACAACGGCGTGCCAGTACGTTTAGAAACATGTTCAACAAGTTCCGGCGAAGTAATTGTACATATACACTTTTCTACTTGTTTCTTCTCGATATTAGTTAAAATCAGACCCTTGAATATTAATTCTTGCTAATGCTAAACCGAATAGAAATGATTAGAAGTAATATGTGCATGTGTACTAACAATGGATTCTTTATTATTTGCAATTACTTTTTTCTGTATTATATCATTGGAGATGATGATTAGTGGATGATTTACACTCGTTTTCAATTTCCTATTAGATAAGCAACCTGAACAAACGATCCCGGAAGTACCAGAGCTAAAAGATGAGGAAGTTCAGTCGATAACCAGCCGTGATAGCCGAAAGAAGCCGGGCTTCTTCAGTCGTCTATTTCGACGTAGTCGCAAACATTAAACTGATCTACTTAGAACGCAAAGAGATTCAGTTCGTAGACAGAGATACTGAAAATATTGATGTATTATTAAATGTGCGTAGTGCGTAATATAATATATATTACCAAACAGAGAAATGAGAGCAAATTCTTATAATGATTCTATTCTATCTATTGCTTTAATCCTAAACGAATCTACAAACTATCGATTACACATATTATAAATCGTGGTGGTGCATGCGGATAATGGAGTAGGACAACTCAACGACCACAGACTGGCCATTTCTTCCATTCAATATCGATATCTGTAACAGTAGTCACATTTTATTAGCAAAAATATAAACTAGGAACGTACACTTAGCCACAAGACTACTGAGCCAATGAAATTCTGAATAATATTAACTCTTAGTTTTTTTCATATTGAAGTAGAGCTTTGAAAAGTGTAGCTTTGCAAAGATTTTGATGTGGTTTTTGAGCTCCAGAACTCCCTCTCTTCCTGCACCATCTGACGCGTAAGCTAATCTCAAGTCTAATAGTAAGATATATATTATATTACAATATCAATACGAGTGATGTGATGAAATCCAATCTTTTAGTGTTAATGTTGATGTAATGTTATACTGTTACATAGAGATCGATGCCAACCCAGTGCAGAGCAATGAGTTTAAAATACTGTATATTATATATCTGTACTAATTCCTGTTTGTAAATTACTAACCGTTTTACTATAGTGTTGTCGAAGAATCAACTCAAAGTATATTACAATGTACAATATATATGTCCGTAATTAAATTAATGCATTAACTTCTTATTGTTTACAGATTTAATTTACAAATTGTTCCGCTTACGCTGTGTGAATGTGACAAAAATGACATAATGCATACCAATAAAGTCATTTTAAATATTATCAATTCCGAAAACTTGGATCTCGCACAACCAATATTTTATTTCATCCTCCTAGTCGATACAATCATCGAATAGTTACATATAGGTAATTAATTACCTCCAGGCCATGTACATGCAAAAGTAACCGGTGTTCCAAGAGGCCCAACTCTAAAGAGAATCATCCTTCCTCGATCGAATGCTGTACAAAAGACTATTATAAACTGTACTAGACTAGATTTATACGTTATTTTAGATAAGTTTCCTCAATTCATCTCATTCTGTCATTCCCTAAATATAAGATATCTTGAATATCAGAGGTTGATTTTGGTAACAAGGTGTGATCCTCTCCCAAATCAAAGGAAGAAACTTTTAGTTTTAGTTAATTTCATATGCCTCCTCGTATTAAACGAATATTTTGCTAGTTCTGTGCTACATTCAAAACTGATGTATTGTCATTTTTGCCATTCAATTTAGTTACTCTTGCGGAGAAAAATGCGCAATATTATTTTAGAGATCAATGAATGTCAGTTTCAGGAATAATTTTCATTTATGATAAATAAATATAATACACAATGAGTATATTAACTTGTCTAGGGAACCTTCATTAGGTATCGTATTAGTTGTTTTTCCACTAAATCATTTTTGTAATCAAAGTCGCGTAATGTATTTCCATTAGGTATAGCTAGTTAACTTTATGTATGAAATTATCAGTAAACTTGTAAGTTTAAAATGTAATAGCTTTGGCTATCTAGGTTTATCTTCCTCTGAACAGGTCCGGATCCTACTTACCTACTTAAACTTAGCCTAGCCAGCAATTAAGTTGCATGAGTCAATGAGTATTATGAATTATCAGGTAAAATGTGCTGTAAACGCTGTTATTTCAGGAAAATGAATTTCTGAAAACTCAGGAGTGGCTGTGGATGCTGGGATTATATTATAAATAGGAGTAGATGAATGTGAAAGAAATGAATAGAAACAAATTGATAAAGTATGAATGAGTTACATAGCTCAAGTGTCTGTTGTCTCTTTATTACATTATTTATTCAATATTATTACTTTGACATTTGTATTCACTTCACTATTCTAGGACGACTATACCGTACTGTACAAATAAGTATAGGAAGTAATAATAATAATAGTATATATCTGTAGTAAATACATACTAATGATTCTTTAGATTATGTTGTATGTATTATAATGTATGTTATGTTAGTATATATGGATTCATACACATTATTTTGTATCATATTGTATTGTGGGTAAGTATAGGAAAATGTGTCTATACGTACTCAACTAATAATATTTAAAAACTATCCAGTCCACCAAAAATTAGCTGAAAAGTTAACATCATTAACATTTACTACATACATATTTATTATGGCTTCATTAGTACAGCTCACAGCTTATTGCTAAACTTCAGCTCACTCACAAGAATCAACAGTACAATAATAATATAATAATAATCAACAACAATAATAAGACATAGCTTTACAGTTCAGATAAGTAAATAAGTCATAGAATATTACATAGTACATACATAAGTAAATACATTTATTATAATCTTATTGTTAACCTTTTATACCTTGCATATTTATGTAGTTATTACATTCGGATCAGATCGAATGAATGCAACAATGGCCTTTATTCACCTATAATCCCTAATTATTTCACCTACAGTACATACATTAACATCTTGACGCGTGTAAGTAGTAGTATGCATATTTATCGTCTCATAATCACCTAAGTTAAGTAAGTAACATTATTTTTATGTGGGTATTACAACTTTACTACTGGTACACATAGTAGGTAGCGGTGGTTGCTAGTATTATTATCGCAAATGTGACAAGCCACATAGTCGTTCATATAGTCAGCCATTCGTATATGATTCTCACGACAATTTCTTTGAAAGAGTGAACTCTACAGAGCTACATAGGCTGGGATAACAAGAACAACTAATTTTCTCTAAAGAAGATTCTATGTGAGTGTCTATATAAAAGTTATGTAATTTCGAGTCTCTCCTCACTATGAGCTACATTGTAATCGCAAAACGTGTTCGTATGTTTGTGTGTCCGTCTGTGTGTATGATTTGATATTATTATGTCCAAGTGCCAGGGCAGGTAGTATGTAATTTAATGTGGTTGTTGCCGATAGTTTAAATGGACTGGGCTGGTGGTCAACCTATTAATTAATCAAGAAAGATAGAAAAGTAAAACGCATCATATCAACTGAGTCTGTAGTCGTTTTTCATGGTAGGATGTTCAGAGGTGATGTGACGTGTGTTTAATAGCAGGCAATTAAATACCTGAGCACTGCCTACCTTACTAGACAGGTATACAAATAGAATATATAATAATGTTTGATGCTGACTGCTCTATAACTTGTGAAATGGATTATTATTACCACTTAGTTTTCTGCATGTTCTTAACTATTCTTAAGTATAGTGTTTTGTTTGAGCTAATGCATAGGTAAAGGTTATAATATTAAATCCTGACAAGTACATACGTAAGCAGTTAGGAAGCCATGCATACATCCCTTTAGTACTTCACTTTTTAAAATGTAATTTAGTTAAGTCGTGTAAAGTCCTATCAATTACTCTACTGTATGTTTATATAATAAGTATCACTATGTATGTATGTAAGTAATGACTGTAGCACGTTGTATGTAGCCCCCGCATCTTCGCTACACATATCTACAATAACCATCAATCTAGTAGTCGTACGTACGTAAGTAAAATATAAGTAGGCATATTGTGGTGTCTGGCTTTTCTCTCTGTATTGCTTTTGTTTGTCCGTAAATCTGTAGAGGTTTGTATGCACAGTGAGTGAGAAGAGACAATAATCATATCATTATCAAAAGGTAAGGTAGGAAATTCTTAATAACCATCTTTAATGTAATATAATCATAGGGGATGATAAATGTAATCGTTGAAATGCATTGTAATATGTAAGTCCGCATGAGGTGCTTTTGTGCTAATGTTTATTACACACATTAATTGCTACTTATAGTAACTCCACTACTATTACTTACTTGTCTGCATACTTA
>JAAAYG020088509.1:23536-34592 GCA_009936455.2 Tomocerus minor | reverse complement strand
CTCTCTCTTGCAATAATCGAGAAGAGAGGTAGGTGTTTCTCTCTTTTATACTTATGACACTAATATCCCCCCATAGATATGGCATTTCATTAGTATTTAGACAATGCAACATTTGAACCTCACTTCCTTCCAACAGTTACATCTACATCCCAAATTATTTACCATTCCATTGCATTGTTTGCATTCCTATTTTTTGTTAGACCAGCATACATATTATACCATTTCTATGCACACAATAAATGTATAGTGATGATAACTCTTGGGTTCTTCATCGGTAAACTCGTATTTCCAATTCATATTTTTGAGATACACTCTAAATTTGCATTCATGGAATTCAAATTGATGGTTCTCGAAAACTATATTAGTTTTTGGAGTTAGTGCAGGAATTTGTATGTTTAGAATGACATTTTTGACATTTAAATTGGATTTTCATGCAAATACAGCGTATATAATTACATTTTGTATTACACTGTAATGTAATAGCATTTTAACATGGCTTAGATTTCTTAAATTTTAATCATCTTTATTGAAAATGGCAATTTATGAGTTTTAGGAATAAAAACTTGCATAAATACTACTAACAACTACTAACCATTTGTTAAAAAGTTCATAAATGAAAGGAAAACTGAAAAAGTTTAAATACGAATGTGCGGAATAGGAATTTGTGGCACGGCCGGCTTTTCGTATTTAAGTGGCACAGTTGAGCGTAGTATCACGAATTTAGCAATTAAGTAGTGCAGAAGTTGAGAGAAATTGGCGGAGGAGACAAAGGAAGACGGGAAAGTAAAATAACTGTGAATTAAGTGGAGAATTGGAAACAGGAAGTTGTATTTGTAGTTTGCTTTGTGAGATTTCGAGCGGGGCTATGTCCTGCAATGCTGCAGTCATTACGGAATCCCTTTAATACTCGACCTGCATACAACCAACTTCATTCACTTTCATTTCATTGCTCTTTCAATTGGCAAAGAGATTCTCTTCCTTTCTAAACTCTGCATCCTAATGGCCAGACAAGAACCACTTCCATCTACAACCCCCTTCTCACTTATATAAAACTTGTCCAAAATATCTAGGCTATGACTTCACATGTTTAGATATTAGGCAAGTAAGGCATCTCGGAATTCAGAGCATCTGGAAATATGCCCTCCAACTTTAGAAAAAATCTCCTGCTACTAAAATATGTGCATGATATCTCACAGGTACAGCATATGCGAAAGTACGTTACAAATCCAAATGTACCCATACATTATGTGTGCATGCGTATTTACAAAAAATTTAAATAGTTCGAATGATTAGTAATTTAAATGAGGAAGCTACAATTGTCTAAACATTTCTTACAGAATTTAATTGATTTCTAACATAGTAAATGTGCATAAGTATTTTTCTGCGAATATTTCCCAAATATTTTCTTTTATTTTGAGAAAATCATCATTTTTTCAATAAAAACTTGAAAGTGTTGGTATATGTTCAACATTTGGACATGGATAGGTGAAAAGATGAGTTTCATTTCACAGTTCTATTAATTTTATGAGTAGATTTCCCGCAGCACAGTCGATTGCTTGCAGAGAGGATGCAGTAAACACCTGAAAAGCAATTAGCATGTTCATAGTTTTCCCTTTCTTCGAACGTTAGAGACTTGTGTCACGTTTTTCACATGTTTTCGCTATTGCTAGTAGTGAAGAGATTAGGCCTAGCTAAGTATTCATGGAATTGTGAAGTAAAGAGAGATTAGTAAATTGTTTCCGAAGGATATAGATCGCACTTGACTTGGAAGGCTTTGTCTTTAGTGAAAATGGAAAGAGTCTATAGGCTATAAGTGTAGTTAGTGTAAGGTCAGCTGAGGATTTGCATGTTATAATAATATACGTGGTGTAACTGTGAAAATGAAAGGGTTCTTAAATGCTCTTGTCCTTTCGTGCAAAGTGCTTAGTTGTGCCTGGAGTATTTATTGGCAGTTGAGTTTGAGTTGGCAGAAACAAAGGAGCATTAGATTAGCATTTACCGTCCTGTGAATTCCCATTTTCATTTTCTCCAGTGAATTATGTGCGGATTTCAGGTTGGCAGTTTGGCATGTCATGCCATGGCACGGCACATCAGATTTATCCTTTCGGCTTACACATTCCCGTGAATTTCAAATGTAGCAAGGAGGGCTTACGTTCCCTGACTTCCCTGTCAACTAACTGTGGCTTGCATGAATGGGATAGATAAATATAAATAGAGCACACACACTACATACACACTGCCGGGCGCCCTACACTAAAAAGCAACTCTCCGAATTCTCCAGTAGTCAGAGGCAGAACAAAAGCACGACACGACGATGCGATTACCAAACCTAATTCTGGAGGGTAGTTAATCCAAGAAATGTTTTACTTTCACTGTTTATTTGTATTTATTAGCTGACTCCTTCAGTGCTCACAGAAATTCTCCTGTCATCCACGTCACCATTCTCAATTCCATTCTAAATCTCTCTAAGTACTAAAACCGGATGACACATTTGTCCATAGAAATAAAAGCGACAGTTCAGACTAAATGTACCTACAGAGAAAGCAAATTAATAAGTAGATGTTTTATGAATAGAAAACTTGTCATCTACACGGACATATGTATCCTATGATTCATTTTATATATGGCATATACAGGGGATTTAAGTTTAAACTTATTTTTCGTCATATCGCATGGATTATATATTTCACGTCGAAAGAGAACAAGATTTTTTAGGCCTTCTCACCGAAAGAAACTCACTTTGATGAAAGTATGGCGCAAAAGTTTGATGTGTAACATGATAGACATGGAAAATACGTCAAAAATCTCTAATTTTATCTACAGGCATAAATTGTAAGAATGAAAGTGATATTGGCGAGTGCCATGAAAAATCACCCTGTAGATAAAGTAGTATACATACAGTATATACATATAGTAGTATACAAGAATTAAATATATCTATAATATTATGTTTAATATTGATTAAGTTAAGTATAATAGGTGGTCACTTATTTTACTTTGCCGATGTATTTTATCGTGTTGTATGTTCCTGACATGTTGGAGGGGAACTCTCGAAATGCATTTTCATCACGCTACTGTGCACTTTGCACACACTTCACTTTCAGTTTCTAATAAAATATAGAACAAAATGCATTTGGCAATCACAGCGTATATTATTATATCCGTAGCATAGACTTATCGCAATGTACATTCTCCTAAATGTTCAAAATTTCAAGTTCGCAAGAAAATGATCTGTGTTTGTTAGCGAATATTATCATGAAATCGATTGAATGTGGCCCCTTTCTCCTTCAGCTCAAGGAACCTGACAGTTGACAGCATTCAAATAAATGATGACATGAAAAAAGGAGGATTAATAGGATTAAGTACATTTCATGCGTCAGCTTTCTCGGCTTTAACTATTATTTATCCAGAAGTACATGGTGAGAGTGACGTTTGACAATTTCCTTTTACATCTACTTTCTCCAATATTATTTTTATTTCATAGTTATGAACTTATGATAGCAATATAGCAGTAATAGGAAAAATCGTGGCATAATAAATAAAAATTTGTAATAACAAAGCTTATAGATTTAATGGATTAAGCATTCAGCTTTGAAATGACAACAGGAGACCCTTCCAAGAATATCGGATTAAAGGATGAAATCATAAGTATGCACCACTAAGCAGAACAATGAAGATTAATTATGGCTAGAGTAACGTTTACGTTCCGTATAGCAAACAATACGACAATACAAAGTCGTAATCCTCGAAAATACGTGCAATAGCTTAACAAAGATCTCAAAGGTTAATCTGAAGATTTGAAAAAGATTAATTGGCTAAAATCAAGGGCCAACTACTAAAACACAATGCATAATTTAATGGTTCAGACTGCCATTAATTTTCAAGTGTATCTTTGCATTTCTAGCATAATATCCAAGAGAAATCACTTTCAAAATTTTAGAGTGAAGCTGAGAATAATAATGTTATTAGGGCTGAACTTTTTTGCTAAGTTTATAAATTACAGTCCTCCACTCTTACTGAAACAAAAACAACTTGACGCTCGTAATAACGCTAATTATAATAATGTGTGTGTAATATTTGCAACTATGAATTATTAAAGATAATATAATATATTATACGCAAGTACGACGTAAATGATAGACACAGAAACTTTGTGTAATTAATTCTTACTTCGGTAATAAAATTATTCCTAATGAAAAGACAATCTAGAGGTGGAAGTGCACATTATCATCCAAAATATGAAAAAACATTATTACAGGTGTATTAATAAATGGGTACCTGCTCAAAAACGGTATTTTTGGAGTAGAAATTTATATGTGAGCTAGAATTGGGTGAGTGATGTGATTTGGTTGGTGGGAGAGAATGTTTATTTGTGTGGGTTGCATGCGTCAGTGATATCTTTGGTAGACACACTCTTGCTAATGGAGTGTAATGTATGTTCTGCGAGATAATTATTTACGAGCATTAATTTTCCACATATTGTCACGTACAATTTGTTCCATTCACTCGACTAAGCACGAGAAATAGTAAAGCATTCCGAAAATAAACGCTGAGTATTTCATTGCACCGCACACTAGAAAGCACGAGACGAGGATGTTGACTGCAGTCAGGCAGTTGAGCCATGAAAAAGACAGTTCTCTCTCAGCTTCATAATTCATAGCTAATGTGCATACTCTGCCTCACAGTCTCTGTCATTTTATTGGTGTGTGTAGTGCTGAAACTGGATGGAGAATTTGGGAATGGCAATTTTGAGCTGTGCAGAAAGGAAGTCATGTACTTACCTCAAAATAACAACTAAAAACCGTGCACAGAGAAACAGGGAGCATATGCAGAATATTTCAGGAGACTCATCTCCAGACAGACTCCCTGCATCTCCCTCGTCTATTGCTTTCTTTTGTTCCAACACAGAAATGAAACACGCAAAATATGCCAAAAATAGCAAAAGAGCCACGAAAGAAATAACAATAATAATGTGAATGAGCGTGCTCCACCATGCACACAGCCGATAAATTCCCGAGACAATGAACATGAAATCCACATTTGTCTTTTATGCGTATGCTAATGCATTCAGATTTACATAATTACCTTTCCTATCCCATTTAATGTTGCACAGTAGCAGAGAAATAAAAACTATTTTTGTTGCTTATCAGCTATGATATGGATATTCGTAGTACCTATATATCTTTTAAGGATTCTTTCCACACGATTTCCATTAAAACTGTTGCCTACTCTTTTTATGTTAAACTTGTCGCAGAACTTTTTGAATCAGCCGTGAAGCATTTGACCGATTTGAATAAGAGTTACACCAAGAAAATCCTAGAAACTTTTTGGACTATTTGAAATTTCGGATAGATTGTTGCTCTATTTAAAAAATAATTAGACTATTTTCAGTAAATATCAATATTTTAAATATTTAACATATTTATTTTTAAAACGGAGAAGTCATCTATCAAAAATTTCGAATTATCCAAAATGTAGATAATGTTTCTAGGATTTTATGGGTGTAATTTTCATTGAAATCTGTTCTTTATGTCTTGCTTGATTCATAGAGGGCTTCTTCAGAAATCTCTTCAGAAATATATAATTGTCGATTTGCCTCCTACTTGACCGGAAATACAAATCAAAGCAAATTACATAATATTGTCCTTGACAATATCAGAACGCTCACTATCTAACGTTTAGATACCTAGCGGAAAAAGTGCTTGATTGCCTCACAGATTGTAATGAATAGGTCTGTAATATCGGGAAAAGTGATAGGATGTTTCGGCACCCACTAGTCATGTCGTAAATTGTTTGAAATTTTATTATTTTTCGGAGTAGGTTCAGTATAGAATGGAGCCTTAAGCAAAAACGTATTTTCATAAGGGAGAACTATCTATAAACCATTTCAATGTCTGAAATGTTTTGCAGAACATTGCTTTGTTTTTTAACATTTGACTTGAATCTATCTTGAATGTCTAACAATAAGCATTCAATGTGGGACTGGTAGTTTGCAGAAAATGAATCTGCCACAACCAAACAGCGTATGTTTTATTTCCTCTTTTCAATATGTTTTCTTTGATGACAAAAAAATCTCTGGAGGAAACCAAATAGAACTTCTACAGGGTTATCTACTAGAAAACATTGAATAGAATTAAACTGTACCAGCCAGCAGTGCCCAGTCCTGCCGAGTAGGGTCAGTCACTTTCAATTGGTGTAGATAGCACCGAAATAGCACCTGATGCCCACTTTAGGTTTAAGCAGTAATTATTTAACCTACCAGAAGAAACGTATACTTTATTTAAGTTTCAAATTAATCCATCCGATACATTAGATCAGAATCATTAAATCCAGTTAAAACTTATCACTGCTTTCCAAAACATGACACATTTCTAGCCTAGTAAATTGTTATTAACAGCAACTATTAAAATTTCTATTAGGTACTAAACGCAAAATAGGTCAAAAATAGCAAAAGAGTCACGGACCACGGAATAAATAACAATAATAATGTACATGGAACTGCACGCAATGCACGCAAAGCATGTAATTTCCCTCAACACAAATTGCTATCTTCGAAATAGCAATTCCTTGCAGGATTAACATTATTTGTCAGTAAAAGTTTATCTGGAATGCGTCAGGACAGAAATATAAATAGAAAAAGCTTCCTAATAGTTCCTAACATGAATGTGTTGTCTTCTCATGAGTTTCCTGTTTTTATTAACCAAGAAAATCCTATTAAAATATTAATTAGTAGCAGTGAAACAGGCAGCAGTCGATAACGCAAGTCCTAAATAGTCTTCTAAAAGTACAGTGCGATATTTGTTAATAATAGACATCATGAAGTAAATAAAATGTGTCACCATTGGGTTTCCGACTAAAAATCATAAGAATTGTAATCTTTGTCCATTTGCTGAAATAAATCAAGGAGAGGGTAATAATTATTCTGTAGTTTTTCTTTGCGTATTCTGATGTATGGAGTGTAAGTGGAATAAGTCAAATCCTCTATTAAGGAAAGATAATAGATTTTGGTTGATTCACGAGCGTGTGTCTTGTTAGGGAGTTGACATGCAGGGATTCGAAGTTCCATTAGAGAGGAAGGTAGTAAGTGGTGGCAGTGTTCGTTGTGGGGAAAAGCAAATCCAAAGCGCAGTGTCCATAATATATCAAATTGAAATGAGGTCTAAAACCCGTTGCCCTCCCTTCCTTCGACACAAAGAAAAGCCAATAAAAAGGATTTATCGGTAACTCGGACTAAGTAGTCGCAGGAAAAGAGGCTCTTGCCTGCAGCAGAGGAAAAGTCTGAAGAAACAGGAGGAAGTAAGGACGACAGTTGTGTTTGTGGTGTGGGTGGCTCTCTCTCCGTCTGCTTCTGCTTTTACTAGATATTTCTGATTTGTCATGATTTATGGATTTTAGAGCTCGCTCAGATTTATTTACGATTTGACCTACATATTATTTATCTACGGCGGACATACACTTATGTGATGTGTAGTTCAGATCAGAGAGAGAGAGAGTCAGAGTAATCCATACTTTCCATGTCTTACCTTTAGCACCGGCTGTTGCGGTTCGCTCGGTTGATCTTGATCTACGACTTTTCCTTCTTAGTATACACAAAAAAAATGTCACAGGGCCATATTCATAGATCTACTAAAAGATCTCAAACTCCAAACCAACTCACCAACCAACGATAAAATCCAATTCCAACTACTTAAAGAAAGTTTCGGCATATGAAATATTTAGGGAGAAAAGTAGAAACTCGAGAGATCTTGTAGCTGTAAAGTTCTACGGGTGTAAAGTGTCTGGCCGCCTACTATTAATACGCACATCTCTTAAACATTTGTATGCAAAAGACTTTTTCATGTACCTCCTTGTCCTTTATCAAACATCCCACTAAAATATTCGGGACTCTAAAATTATTCTGCTTATGACACTATCGACCACACTAAAAGTGCTAGACACAAGATGACAAGACCCATAGATGAAGTGAACGAATATAATAAATGAAAACTTTTCTTAATAGTAATCAACATTAATATTGTATTGTTATATTATCCAAAATCACAATTAAGCCTGCCAATAATAAGTTAAATGTCACGATATACGAATTAATTCGTTTGGGTATAGCAAATAAAATTAAATATCCCGGTGCGGTGGTAGGTAATTAATTCAAAAATCCTTAAAATGTTTTCCTCAATTAATTGCATATTTCGTATACGTTTGTTATTGGGGGATATTTTTAAATATTCGGGCTTTGTTAAATTAACTAGTTTTTTCTCAGGTGAGATTGTTTTTTTAAGATAAATATAATGTATGGAAAATGAAGGGAGATTTAAATTGCGATTTTCTTTGTTTCCATTTTCATCAGCGTTTGAGTTAGAAATGTATTTTTAGCGGGATAAATCAAATGTTTGCGTCGAATTAATCTGAAAGCACTTTATGAGCTTTTCTTGGGTGACTTAAGGGTGAAGGAGACTTGGGGAGGTTCTTCGTCATCTTCAGGTTCCTGAACAGCAAGTACAAGAGGTTTGGCAGCTGCATACGACACTGTCGGAATATTCTCATCCGCATCAGCAACAGTAATACTCGGCTTAATTTTCGGACGTGGTGGAGCAGCAGCGGGAGTTTTCAATTGAGGTCCATCGACCATTCTTTTCAAAAACGCTGCGAAATAATTTGTGACAAGTATTTTATGATTTTATCGTTTCTTATTTAAATTCTAAACTTTTCGCCCTGGTAAAACTTGGAGCACTTACGTACGTATTTGATTTGCCCATCCTCATCTGGGGGATCACTACAGTCTTTAATGATGAAATCCGCTTCAGACGAATCCAATTTTTCTCCTTTATAACAATATTTTCTTGGTTTTATTTAAAACGAGGAAAATAAAATGGAAATTAATTGAAAATGTAAATGGACAGACCATAGGCTTGGAGAATGTGGTTCAGTTGGTTGACAAACATATTTCCATCTCCTTCTTTGTCGTATAACTTGAGACACTCGATAAAATCATCGAGTTCTCCGATGTCTTTATCTTTTTTAGCGTCCGAGTAAATGGGTAGAAATTCTTCAATTGTGTACGTCTTTTCCCCTACAGACAGTAGTAAACTAGTAAACGTGCATTTTCGAACCTTTTTTCAGAGTCGAATTATAAAAAATGAAGGAAAACCTTTTCTTGTGGCTCCTCCCAGTTTGTTGATCACTTTGAGTGTTGGATTGAGACCCAAGGCTCTCAGAGCATCGGCCAAGTTGTATGCGTCAATAGTGTCGTTGCCATTGAAGTCGTAGATGGAAAAAGTGAATTTGGCTCCTGGGTAGAATAAGTTTTTAATCGTAGAAAAATAAATTATGCTGAGAAAAAAGAGCTGCTATCAAACGGAAATTGGCAAACTTACTTTCTATGTCCTTGGCACTCAGATCCATGTTTCTTAGATGCTAATTTTCAGGTTTAATCGAATATTTCAATTTGAGAGAAGTTAAGATAAGAACTAATTATAGATTTTATTGCCTAAAATATTGAAATGCTAATATCTATTAGATAAATGAAAGGGAACTGTTTGCTCAGACAGAGCTCCGTCTCTTCCTCTCTCGATCGACTAGTTTTCTAGTGGAGGAGTGAGATGAAATTGCTGCAATGCAATACACTGGACAGATTTGAGATCAAAGTGAGAAGATGAGCATTTGAGATGAATGTTAGATCTGACGCTACATACTTAGCATTCACGCCAAACTCCTTCCTATTAGTCCATTTGCTTTGCTAAAACAAATGCAAAGGCGACGAGTGAGCAAATGAAGTCAGTTCGTCTGAAAATTGAAACGGGAGGAAGGTATTTACAATGTGGAAGGATGCGCCATGAAATATGGAGTTCCATTAGGTACATCTGCACTGTATCTGTACATTAGTATGACATTATGGGTGTTACTCGGTGACACTCAAGCAGATGAGTGTTACCCTTTGCATATTTGCACATTTCTTTGCTAGTTTGGATACTAAATTGCAGCCAGGGTGGTGTACTCCATGCCTCTATGAACCATGGTTGTGGGAATTACTTTAATAATTTAATTGTTCCGTTCTTGGTTAAACTACTTCGGTAGGCGTGCAAAATGGAAAATTATCTTCCTGGTAAAATCAGTAAATAAAAATGACAAATAATTTTTTTTCTGGTATTATATAATGAATAAAACTGGTATATTATTGTAAAAGTGTGCAAAATGTAAAATCATTTTATTGGTAAAAGTGTGTAAAATTATTTTCCATGTAAAATTAATAAGTGCAAAGGGTAAAATAATGGTCTTTCAGAAAAAATAAGTAGACAAAATGGAAAATTAGTTTCGTAACAAAATTAGCGAATCAAATATTTTCCTGGAACCATGTATTAGTTATGGTAATGAAAAATTATTTTCTTGGTATTATAATGAAAAATTATTTTCTTGGTATTATAATGAAAAATTATTTTCTTTGTATCACAATGAAAAATTATTTTCTTGGTATTATAATGAAAAATTATTTTCTTTGTATCACAATGAAAAATTATTTTCTTTGTATTACAATGAAAAAATATTTTCTTGGTATTATAATGAAAACTTATTTTTCTGGTAAAATTATAATGAAAAATCATTTTTCTGGTAAAATTATAATGAAAAATCATTTTTCTGGTAAAATTATAATGAAAAATCATTTTTCTGGTAAAATTATAATGAAAAATTATTTTCCTGGTAAAATTAGTATACAAAATAGATAAATTATTTTCCTGGTAAAGTTACGGTACAAAATAGATAAATTATTTTCCTGGTAAAATTAGTGTACAAAATGGATAAATTATTTTCCTGGTAAAATTAGTGTACAAAATAGATAAATTATTTTCCTGGTAACATTACTGTACAAAATGGATAAATTATTTTCCTGGTAAAATTACTGTACAAAATGGATAAATTATTTTCCTGGTAAAATTACTGTACAAAATGGATAAATTATTTTCCTGGTAAAATTAGTGTACAAAATAGATAAATTATTTTCCTGGTAAAATTACTGTACAAAATGGATAAATTATTTTCCTGGTAAAATTACTGTACAAAATGG
>JAAAYG020088509.1:3491-23436 GCA_009936455.2 Tomocerus minor | reverse complement strand
TCCTGGTAAAATTACTGTACAAAATGGATAAATTATTTTCCTGGTAAAATTACTGTACAAAATGGATAAATTATTTTGCTTCTTAAGTTAGTGATGGAAATTAGGTACGTACAATTTAATTTTCTCCTGAGTGGTTCGTATTATTTGACAAAATAAAAACATTTTGCTGACACCATTAGTTTTGATTAAAGAAAATAATTTCCTAATAACATCGGAGTGTAACTTTTAAATTCTTTACATCAGAAATTCCACTATGAACATTAAACAGAATTGATGAATTATATAATAAAAAATACAGATTTTCTTGAATGCCGCTCTGGAATTCCGAGAAAAGTTATTATATCAAGCACTAAATCTATCTGTACTAGATAATGGATCTTCCGATTGTTCCGATTAGTTCCGATTCCGAATTTTGGCGCTTATATCCAAAAATTATTAATTTTTGAAATTATGTATTTAGAAATACTCCCGAGCATAAAATGAAACCATAAATACCTGTAATAGTAAATCAAAATTGCATAGCTGTAATTTCGATAAAAACTCTGCATAATTTCTAATTTTATTTTTTTTTCCTTGGTTTGATTAGGTGCCTACGTAAAAGAAGGTGTTACATGAGAAGAAGATGTGTTGGTGATAGTAAAATAACAGAGTTTTGCCTTTCGGGTGGTTGTTTTGGTTATGTTGTGATTGTGAGTGACTGTGGCTGGCTGGTTGGCTGACGAGTGTTCGTCTGTCCTGTCAGCAAAGTCAATTTATGAGACGCGGCTCATTTACTTGTTGGTATTCGGGAAATGGAAATGCTGTGTTAGTCTTCGTTTTCGTGTCATATCGCAATATCATCTCCTGTCGGTTTCCATTTCCGCTCCTTCTTTCATCTCTCCTCCAGTCTCTAGCCCAATTGCCTCTACCAAATATGCTAACGTGCTCCCAAACACAATTTTGTAAGTGTGGATGAGATTTTGTCGGATGATCCGCCGTGGGAGTAGCTTAACTCTTATTCATGTAAATAGATTTCCCATCTGAGAATATCTGTGCATGTGCTCTAGAGATCTCAATGAAATAAAAGTCCACTATTTACATTTTTAAGTAGATGCTATGCTTTGCTACTCCATATTTTCTCACTCACCAAAACTAATGACACTTTACCTTACACATTTCTTTCACAGAGACACTATCCTTTCCTTAATCCTGGCTTCCAGCCTATGTTTATATCTATTAAAATGTATATACTTAAACACTGCGGTATTCACTCACTGCATAACACAGTTACAGGGACGAATCATTAAATATCAGACACTAAGAATCCAAAAGCAAAGAAATAGATTTTCTGATGCAAAATCCCACCAATCCCACCTACAGAGTAAATTGATGTTCAAAATATGTTTCACATCCTTGCGCCTTGTAACAATATATGTCTGCAATTGGTAGAACAATATTGTGGATTAATGACATAAAAGTGTTGTTGGGATTTGTAAAAGCTCTACAGGGCGCATTAAAAGAGATACCCTGTGTATAAAGATTCATGGTAAAGCAAATCGTCGAGACTAGAGACTCCTTCTGTCTTCTGCGGTTAGTTATGTTGATGAATAATAAACATTTTCAAGTGGGAAATGGTGAAAAAGGATTATCCTTCATAAGTGGCTGATTTGAATGAAAGTGAATGAAAACACTTTATTACATCAAAACGGCAACTCTCATTCTGTGACAAGGATGACGCTTTCTCCATTAACTAGAGCAAACAAAGTGTAACAACTTCCTAGCATCTGTTTTATTCCGTAATCTCAGCCTGTCACCTGGCAGCTATTTTTTTAACCCCCACGAACCGTCGACTGCAGCACATAATCATTTTCATTCGCGGTTGTTGCATTGATTCTGACTAATTATCTCGTTAATTTCCGAACTTAAAGTACTAATAGTTACATGTTCATTTACAAATCTAATTTTGATGTAGGTAGTAATTATTTATGCAGAGTTGCAGGGGTAATCTTACTCTTACTTAAATTGATAATGACAAGGATAAGTTTAATAAAAATATTTGTAGGTACCTAAAACAAATATTATTGTTTTTCCAAAAGTGAACAACTACATTTTTGGATGGGTTGTTCCCTGTTGTTATTCTCATCATTCTCATGTTTGTTTCTGATGTTCCTTACGATAAGCTACATTTATCAGAAAGTATATAATATATATACCCAGGGAAACTTCTTGAGTAAACTAGGCGATCTTTTTAAGTGGGCATTTAGAATAAATTAGTCGTTACTTGTGATGTGACTCATCACACATCACTTTGATAAAATGTCCTAGAAGACGCCAAGTAATTGTAGTTTGCAAAAATTATAGAACGAGTAACTCCAGCAGATTTGCAAAAATTATTTGCGAACGTAGAAAGATTATTAGCGAATGTTTCACTTATGGGAATGCTGGCGGGATGAGTTCTGTAGTTCTGTCTAATGTTTGATTATAAATAACAGAGATATTATACGTCAACATTAACCTGAAGCTTTACTTTCTTAAATCCCTTGATAGCAATGCAAAGGAAAAGCTAGAATTTTAAATCTTGCAGAATTGAATATCATGTTTTGTATTTGTGAGTTTGTGAGTCGTACGTACTTCAGTTGACACCTTTGGCATCACTACAGATAGAAAAAATTAAATAAATCTGTCATCTCTGATGATAAATAAAGCTCTAGTAGATTGGAATTTCTAAGAAGAAGCGATATGTGTATCTGCCCTTGTTATATAATTCTCGAGTCGTTTTTTATCGTTGAGTCTTCATAAAATGAAATGTAAATAAAACAGGAGGCATCTGCTCTCGAGAATAGTAAAGGCATAATTCAAAGAAGAGAAAAATCTGCATTAAATTGGATGTGAATTGCTTAGTTAGTATAGTGATCGAGAGGGAGGTTGTAGCTTCCCGTGTCTTTTCATCTACCTAAAAACAAATTCATTAGTTCGGAATGTTGAATCGTAATGGATATGCATTGGAATTGGAAGTGATGAGGACGGGAAGGGCGGGTAGCGTGCCAGACAACGGAGTGAGATACTCCTCTCATCTTTCTGGGTTGGCGGAGAAAGAAAAGCTTTACTTTGGTCTGACTTGCTCATGACGTTACTGTCAACTTTGCTTTATAGCTACTTGCATGTCATTTTTTTCCATTCGAGTCCGCACTTTCTAATTTGACATGATGTTTTGACAGTTGGAACTGCACGGAACACTTTTATTGCCTCCAGAAAAATCCATTCAAATGGCAAAACAAAATTAAAAATGTTTTTCCTAAGTGGTTCTGTATTTTTAGATATTGATGCAAGGAGAATGTCAAAGGAATCTTTATGTGATCGTGCTCTTTCTCCTGCAGACGAACAGATTTGTTTTTAAAAACAAAACATGAAAGTAATAAATCTACGTATTTTTATATTATGTCAAAAATAACATCAATGCCCAACAGCAGGCTATCCCTACTAGTTCTCTTTCTGTCTTGCAAATACTTTTCGCAAGTATTTGCAAGACAATTTTCTCAACTATACACAAATAGCTACAAGCTATGACTGTTTCTATTCTACAACTATAAAGAGACACATTTTCCAATAATATTGTCTCCAGCCTCAGAAAATACAGAGTCATATATTATAATGGAAAATACCAACAACAAATCCAATAAAGGAACGTGAGACCAATTTGTAAGAAAACTTTGTAGACAAACTATGTCAAAAACAGTGTACAAAATAACATTTCCCAGTGATAAGTGGTTTTTAAAGGTAAATAACGTTTAATGCCTACTAGCCTTATTTTGGTGGTAAATGGTAAGAAGTGGTAAAAAGAATTCTTGTAAGTTTCAGAAATTGCATTAATGATAGGTTGAGAATTATTAATTATTTAATAATTAATAATAATTAATATAGGAACTTATGCAATATATGCTTTTGTTAAAAGTTACATACAGGCTCTACAGAATCGGCTACCAGACGGCAAACCAAATACCATTTTTCCCATACCTTATGTACTTATGATTATGTTGTGACTTGATTGATTGATTGAGATTGCATGGTCACTGATACAGAATATGTGAAGCAGTGTCTATGTTCTATCGGGCAATAAATATGCCGGGCATTTGTAAGGAGGATATTCTGTGCTAGTCATTTACAATTACGGGATTTCTGAGGTGGTGATTAAAAATGACAAGTAATTTGTGTCGGGCGCGCGGCCGTTGGGACTGTATCAGATATTGTCAAACTATTCGACAACTGTCTCATTATCTCGGTAACAGGCGGATTATTCTGGACATTACCTGAATACGCCGACTTGACCAGGTTCTGTCGAAGATTCCGCCTATCCCGGGCACTTTCTGACTACACGAGCACCGTCTGACCATTTCGGACGCTGACTGTATGACTATCAGGCTCTATGACTATTTCAGGCATTGTCAGACGATTGTCTGAATATGCCAAGCACTATCAGATTTAGTGATTCATTTGGTTAGTGATTACATTAAGTACGCCTTTAGCATTAATCTCTAAAAATATTTTCCTGATTGTATCCTTTAATTTACAGGCCATATTTCATTAGCATGAAAATTAATCCCCATTTAATTGATTTAGTTTTAAAAAAAGTCTAGCTTTCAAATTTTTGTGGCCTTATTACAATTAGCAATGCGTTGTAAATCATTGAATTACATACTTAATACTTACCATCAAAGTGTATTTTTGCCACCAAATGACGGCATGCTTTATTGAGATGTTTGCGTATGAAATAGCATGAAAACAATTGTAATTCCGGTTAATATAATTGTCATTACTTGAAGTCAAACAGTACTTTTTAGGAAAGAATTATTAAATGTACAACGAATTAAAGAAGGTTTTGTGTATTAAGCATATTCTATTTACCGACGAGATTATGTATGATTTTCTATTTTTATTGGCCTCATAAAAATAGCAAATAAAAATATTTATTCGAAATATACTGCCTTTAACACCAAATTGAGTCTATAAATGACTATAGGAGAATTGAAAGACTGTTTTTCTGCCGAAGTTAATAATGAGCATTTTGATTGCAGCAGATAACATGAGATGTAGATAGCAACTGAAAATATTTTCTTTTCGTCCTTTGTTTAATTTCACTGTTTTCATCAACAAATATTTTATTTAAATGATCTAGAAATTTTTAATTGGTTTTCCACCTGGATCAGATAAAGATTTTATAAATAGATTATTAAGAAATGGATTTTGATGATAGATTTAGATGTGGCATTCATGAATGTTTATGTAAGAAGTTCTCCTTTGATGGTGACCCTTGCTCTGCCAGAGAGTCTGACCCGGTCTCCTAACAATAAACAGTGGATATCTCCTCCTCGAGCTGATTGTTGTCTGGCATACATGATTCCAACTTCTAAAAGTTGACCTTTGGAATACTCCTGTGTCCAGTAGGGAGTAAGGACGGTATGTGCGATGCCCGTGGCTGAATCTTCGTTGACTCCGCCCCAAGGAAGAAAAAATCTTGAATAAAAATCCGGCTTTTCCTCTCCACCTCCTTTAACTGTGACACTCACATAGTTAACTGCATCTCCAGTGTCGATTTCCAACAACTTTTGGAAGTTCGGAGAAACTTTGTCTAGATCAGATTCCGTTAACTCATCCTTCAATCGAATGAGCAGGACTTTCCCGTTCCTGGAATACTGCAAATCTTCCACGTCTGTCATGTTCAGTAAAGGACCCAATGTCGTTTGAACAATATTATCGATCCAGAGATTATTTCCTAGCTCCAATTTCTCAGTTGGATTGGCAGGGAAGTTCAACGTGATTAGTGAAGTGAGTCGGTTAATGCTGGCACCCAGAGTCCCTTTGAATTGGGATTGGAATTCTATTTCATCGATGTTGGCATTGCTGTCAAAAAGACATTTGGCTGAAGCAACTGTTCCGTGTCCACAAAGTGGCAATTCACTTATCGGAGTGAACCATCTCAATGACCTTCTTATCGCCGTTTCCGACGATGATTCCAATTTTTTATCTCCACGAACCCAACCCTCAGAAACAAAAGCTGTTGCACTCAGATTCATCTCCATTGCTATCTTTTGCTTTTCCGCATCAAGAATATCATCCTTCATTTCATTCAATCAAACACTTAATTCTTCAATAGCTTTCAATTCACTACGATTCTTAAATCTAATTCCCTTAAAATTAAGAGAAACTATAACAAATTACATGAGAAATGTTAAAATCCTTACGTCATATTCCAAAATACAGACCGCCGCAGGATTTCCAGTGTATGGGGTATTCTCACCAGTGGTAAAAACGTCCACCGTAAAAATTGGGAAACTCATAACTACTTAAGTCTAATATTCGATGTAATGAATGTTATAATTAGGCAATGACAAGTCAACTTTGAGTAATAAGTTAGATATATGCAAATGTATTAGCCTATTATACACAATATTACCTATATAAACACTTTTGATTTTTTAAATCATGACTATAATTATGAGAGAAATGGAAAAAACCAAGCTGGTGTTACATGTCAATTCCAACTGCCTTGTCCGACTAAAGATCAATGGGAATAAAATGATATATATAACTGTATTGCATAAGATACTATATGTTATTTATTTATTACCTTGAACTTTTGATGATGCCATGATTATGGTTATGGTCACGATGATTTTAGTTTATCAAGTATGTCCACAATTCTATACCTGCTATAATTATATGATAGAGTTACAGTTTATAAAAATAATCTTTCAATGAACACAAAACTCATCGCGAAATAGTTTATATGCAAATGGTCGAATATAGTTCACAAGGACTTAGCATAACCAGAAAACTCATTTGGGGGCTTCATGCTTTAATTATTTAGTTATTTCTAACAAAATTTTGTTCTATTAACTCAAAAATGAATGAAAAATGTCTCTTTTCTTGAGACACAGAAAATTTTAGCATATTTTTTGCTATTTTGTCCAAAAACTTGATTTGTTTTTCGTTCCGCTCCCAAACTCACCCCTTTCATACGCCAATGAAACGGTGGGTATGTTTATTATATAGCCTCTGACCTTATTATTTAATTTGCATTGGTTAATAAGTAAAGTTTCTATCTATACAAATAAAGTGTCTGTAGACTGTAAGTGGATTAGTGAAGATTCTTTTGGATTGGTTTTACCAGATCACTCTCACTCAATCTAGTCAGATTAAATCAGGTTCCAAAATCTGCAGCTGCTGAAACAGACTTTAACATAGTGCACCTCAATAGTTTCCAATAAAAATCTTCAATTTATCCCGACATATTTTGTTTTGCAAATGGATAAACTAGTTTGTGTTGCGGATTTTGAAAAGGCTGCCTCTGAAGCTTTGGACAAAAACAAATGGGAATACTTAAAGTCTGGTGCGGATGACGAATATACTCCGGCGAATAATCGACTAGCCTTCTCTCGGTTATTACAATAATTCTATTCTATTAGAACTCACCGTTCATTAGTATTCTCATAAATCACATTAATTTTGTAATTTAAATACCAAATATAAAATATTAAATAAATACATTTAATATATTCAACATTTTGGTAGGTTTATAATGAGTAATGAGACTCAGGTTTATAGTTTTGATTTGACACTAGAAAATATTTAGTATCATATTATATTATTGTCATTTTAGATGGCTGATACGTCCGCGTATGCTACGAGATGTTAGTCAAATAGATACATCGACAATGATTTTAGGGAAACGTCTCAAAGTACCAATTGGAGTTTGTCCAATGGGTTTTCAAAGGTCGATGCATCCTGATGGCGAAGTAGCTTCTGCTAAAGGTTCTTCCTTTCATTTCAAGCTTAAAGTGGTCAATAATTGGCATTTATGGCAATTCCTTTCTATCTAGATGCGGAAGAAGTGCTTTATATATTCAATTTTATGATAAATCCTCATATGCAATTCTTGTAATATAATATTTCAATATTTTGCTCAAGAATTACTTGGAATCCCACTTAGTATTAATAGCATAAAAATGATGATGCATGAATAGTCTGATCTCAGATTATAAATTCAAATGTATCGTAGTCATCATAGACTAACAAATGTATACTAATATCCAATATGTTTTTATAATAATGTTATTATGCTGTTGTTGCATGCATAGCTGCTGCTGCAGTAGGAGGGATTTTCACCTTGAGTATATTTGCTACAAGCAGCATCGAAGAAATTGCAGCTGCAACTCCAAATGGCAGAAATTGGTTCCAAATTTTCATGCACAAGGACAGGTTACTGCACTGTCCAATTAAATACAAATTAAATATTCATTAATGCCTATCATCATGACTTTCTATGCGAAAAATAATTTTAAGTGTGCTATTTACATGAAATTACATAGAACAGATGATATAGGCATATATGTAGAATTGCACAGATTTTATCTTAATACGGTTTAACAAACCACAGGGAAGAAACAAAGAAATTGTTGAAGAGGGCTGAACGGGCGGGTTTCGAAGCGATTGTGCTAACTGTTGATGCCCAAGACGTAGGGAAGAGGAGAGCCACTAAGCGAACTCCCTTTACTTTCCCATCCCATCTAAGGTAACATATACATATCCACTTCTGGGATGCGTTGCTATAATTATTATGCTTTCAAAAAGGCATTATGATTTGAACACACACTAAATTGTCATCCAAGTTTAATAAGATCAGAGAAACATCTATAATAAAATTGTCTACAAACAAAAATCAATACTTTTTACATCCTGTAACAGGTTGAAGAATGTTCTTCCAGATACTTCAGCAACATCATTGAATTTTGACCAACTGCATTCTGATCTAGATCGAGCTATGACATGGGAAATAATACCTTGGCTCAAAAGGTCTGTTAATAGTCCTAACCGATACTCTCATATTCATCCGGGTTATATTATTGCCTAGTAGTGACAGCTTTAGAAAATGTTTAATCCAAATAGGACCACGAAATTGCCAATCGTGGTTAAAGGAATCCAAACTGGTATGGACGCCGCTTTGTGTGCTTCAGTTGGAGCTGATGCAATTCAAATATCAAATCACGGAGGTCGACAAATTGGTACAGCGTCACCTACGGTATATGGCAATTTCCCGCTCTTCTTAAAGATAATTACAACCAAAGCAATTTTGACTGATTTGCAAAAATGCCAGATTTTAAAATGTTCTTCAGAAGTACAGATATTCAAACCTGAACATAAGTACAGATAAATTTCATGTTTAAATTTCTAGGTAAATTTGTTGCCAGAGATTGTAGCAGCAGTGAATGGGAGATGTGAAGTTTATATTGATAGCGGGGTAACAAGAGGTTCTGATATCTTTAAAGCCCTATCCCTTGGAGCTAAAATGGTAAAAATAATTCTATTCATTTAGCAATTTGTACTTTTGTGCTATACCAGTAAAAAATAATAAACTTTTGTTCTAAGGCTTTTGTGGGAAGAGCCATGATTTATGGCATTGCTGTCAACGGGGAATCAGGAGGCAAAAAAATTATGGAAATTTTAAGAGATGAACTAAGCCTAACAATGGGATTATCCGGCAAGTTCTCAATTTATGAAATTCTTTACATAAAAGATATTTATTTAGCAAAACTTAATTCAAAATTGATTATTTTAAAGGTGTGAGTAAAGTAAACGAGTTGACAAAGGATTACGTCATGTATAGTGATGTCCAAGTATCAAAACTATGAAAATGATAAGAGGGGAGGAGATGATCAGAGAATAATTAATTAATTATGATGAAATTCTGTGTATTGAAAAAATTAGTTTTTAATATTTGAAATTCACGTGACTATAATATCTAAAATTGTTATTCATGAATCAACAACAGTAAATTGTTTGTGGTTAATTGTGTTGAGTCGTAAGTCGTAGTCATTGCTGAGTTATTCTATTGCGATTTTAGTCTAACATTAAAATCTTTTTGAAAGCGTCTCTAAATTGTTTATTGAAAATAGTGTAGATAATGGGATTAATTCCACTATTAACATATCCCAACCATGTGACTGTCTGGAAGACGGCTTCTCCAGGCTTCACATGACAAGGAAGAAATGCAGAGAGTAAATAAACGACAGAAAAAGGGATCCAGCAGGCAACGAAAGCGCCAACGATCATTCCCAGAGTTTTAGCTGCTCGACGCTCTCGTGACAAGGAAAATTTAATTTTTTTATCCATAAATTCCTTCATTTGAAGTGATGGACCTGTAGTAATTTTCCTGTTAATCGTTTCTCCTCGGGTCAAGGTCCTTCCACGGTCATGTACACTAAGTGCATGAAGAGTATCCCCTTCTGTATCACTGAATTCTGGATCCACTGATCTTTCTGCACTTGGAAGTCGAGCCCTTGAGCGCAGACGTGTCTGAATAGCTGCGTAGATTTTCCAGTAGGTTAACAACATGAGGAACATGGGGAAAACAAAACAACCGAATGTGGAATGAAAACGATATCCCGCTGTTTCCGTCAGTTGACACTTTTCAGTGTCACGCTCGTCCCAATCGTTCCATCCTAGAATTGGCGGGGAACTAATCCAAAGTGCGAAAATCCAAAGACAAAGCACTGTGCCGACCACTGTGCGATAAGATCTTCGCTGCATGTAAGTCACTCCGTCTGTAATTGCTCGGTAGCGATCGACGGCAATTGCAATCAAATGGAAAATTGACAGTGAACAAAGTGTCACGTCTGTTGTCAGCCATAATTTGCACATAAACCTCCCCAAAGGCCATTTATCTTGCTGAATTTGTAAGAGAATATTCAAAGGAAGGACGAAAATCCCCACAGACATGTCGATAACGGCCAGGGAGACCAAGAAAGCATTCGGAGGTGTCCGCAATGACGAGCGGAAGATAAATGCCAATATCACGAGGGCATTTCCCAATATTATTTCTAACGCTATCAACGACAACGGAAGTGCCAGGAAAATTATTTTTGTCGTTGAAAATGACACGGGTGGAGTCAATGATAACTCCCGAGCACACTCGTCAGTAGGAAATGGAAATACTGCAGCACTACTCATTGTAAATCACAAAAAATATCAACTTCACGGTATCTTGAAATGTTTTTAACACAGAAATTCAACATCAATCCCGAAATCATACACAATTGCTACTTTAAATTCTCGTTATCCTTCAGGAAATTCCTCTTTTAAAAATTATTATTGCTCTCAATGAATTTTACCGATTTTTTTCTTGGTTCCCGGGATTTTTAACTTGGGAAAATTAATAAAGTACAAGAAAACTAAATAATTTCTGGTGACACATTATCTGGATGTAAAAAAGCAATGTGCCTAACTATAATCAGATACACGTACATGTTTTACGTCTCTTTTCCTGCTGCTGAGAATGTTTCAAGCTCAAATGTGGTCTTCCCAAACTCAATAAATTCTTTTCTACTGTTTTAATATCTGATATTACGTAAACTGAGTCAGACTTGCCCAGAAAATCAGGAAAAGTGTCATAATTCTACAGACTGAGTTGTACTGTTTCCATTGAATAGATCTAGGTTATCATCCTATTGACTCCTGACTGACCAGTAGGATTGGTTCATTGGGAATTCCTTAAGAGAACTGGAACTGACAATAATATAAAGGAACTGCCATCAAATGCGTATGGATATATAAGTATCATTCTGACGCAAACTTATATTTACATATGTAATACCGGAGGAAACAGATACACGTAAATACATAGACTTGACATTTAGTGAGTCAATCACTTAAAGTAATTTCATAGCAAGAGCAAGATAGTACTATTAGCCTTTCTGTTTTAATTCCTACATTTCTGATACTCATGTATATTTTACATACGTACCTTACCGTAAATACACTAATAGTGGACTAAATGCAAGATGTGTTAATGTGTTTCTGTCCTGGCTATAACGTTGTGGAAAATCATCTTTGAACTTGCAAGCAAGTCGCAAGTTCTTAAGGTGTACTTGACAAGGTTCTGTGAGACAGTGTGCCTTTCGATATTGTCGAAGGATACAATCCAATGTTCATAGGATTCTATATGTCGCTTTGCAGCCGTGGCGTTGAGTCTAATTTAAAATGCACAATTTTCCAGCTCAGATTCCGACAGTTTGGGGTAACGTACAAAGTTGCAAAAATTACCAAAGAAAAACAGGAAAATATCTCTAGGGCACATATTTCAAATTTATGAAACTTTGCCTTTCTAAATATGCAATAAAAATTGAAATACATTTTTTCAACGCATTCCCCCTCACTCCAAAACACTCCAAAATACAAAATTTTATTTTTGAAAATTTTAAAAACCTGTATCCTCGAAAAATACGAATAGATTTCGAAAATGTTTATTTCATTTGTTCTCCCTGGGTTAGAAATAATGTCAACCCCTTCTTAATCATCTTCATGCCTCTCGACCCTTAATAAAGGATCAGTATACATCCAATTTGCATATATCCAAAAATGTATACTTGTATGTATACACTTTAACAATACATACTATGCCTATGTGGATACTAACGTGAAAACAACAATCGTATAAGGTACTGTACTATATAATTGGTGTCCCTGTTTGACAATAAAGCAATTAATTACAACCTATTATACTAGTACAATAAAGAGACACCAATTAAATTTACAAGATTATGAAGTTGAAAGTTAGAGAGCCCTCATAATTAAGGTTTACGGTGTGCTATTGTATAAAAGTATTATGTGGATTGCGTTTAAACCTAATTCATGTGTTAATGCTAATGCTATTAGTTCCAGAGCATTTGTCGTTTACTTTAGAATAGTCATTTTGCGGCCTTCATGATGACTACGATGCAGACAGCCCAATAAAGTGTACATAATGACGAAGCAGTTGCCATTATATGCATGATTGTTTAAAGAGGGAGATAGCTACTTTGAGTAGAGGATGTGTCGTCAATTACTAAGAAAATCAGCCCACTCATTTCTTTGTTTTCGACTCAATTATGCAGCATAAGGACATTAGTGTTAGAGCAAATTAAGTTTAACATCAATGACCATACCTACTACTGCCTACCCCATGATGAATAATGGATAACTATTAGTAACTTTGTAGAAAGTGAGCTACTTATTTATGATATCATTCCTTCGTATATGCATACACTCAAGTAAGTGCCTACTAATAATGTCCATCAAATAACAAACCACTTTGACCAAAATAGTTTTAATGGACTCCACTAAAATGTGGGAAGGACGAAAAGCAAATACCTTTTATAAGCAGTCATGCATGATTAATTATTAAGCCTTTCATTCCCAAACTCCCAGTGATATTGTGTGAGCAATTCATTCACGCTTAAAATCTACTGATAAAAGTAGTTTTTCTGCGATAAAGTATTTGTGGGCTAAGTTGGCGACCCAAGTGAGGAAAGTCGTTACAGTAGCCAACATTCTGCAGTCGCTTCATAAGTTTTATTAATCAGTGTGTGTGTGTGTGGTAAAACCACATTACAAATTTATATGCAACTAATAAATAATACACAATATCAATGAAGATGATACACAAACGATGCATTTTATACTAATATTATTATTATGTCCAAGTCCAGTCGTTCAGACTAGTATTAGTATTGATATTTATTGTAGCAACAAAGGGGAAAGTGATACGCCAAAAAATGTAATAAACCAAACTACTCTACTACGTACTAGGGCTGTTAAATCCGGAGCTGAATTCCTAAATCCGGATTTCGGATTTAAATCCGAATCCGGATTTAAATCCGCAAAAATCCGGATTTACGGACGCTACATGTATTTGCATATACCATACATGGAAAATCTCAAATATCCAATTAATAATTATCACAAATTAATTTTGTTAGTGTTTTAACTGTTTCCAGTTGCTAATTTGTAGATAATGATACACAAGTAATATTGTTATAAAGGATACAGATTCTCCCGCAACATTGGTATTGCTAAGAAAAATGCATATTTTCTACTCACAGAATCACATTTTACATGTAGCAAGAAATCCGGATTTGCCAACGCTAAATCCGAATTTCGGATTTCAACAAATCCGGATTTGTCCGGATTTATCCGGATTTAACAGCCCTACTACGTACACATGTCCTTTTAAATGATTTGTAGACGACTATAACTATAACCAACTATTTATACCTATGCAATGTGGGTCGTGGGTTAATAAATACACTAGACTAGACGAATGCCGAATGCAATTACATTTTAAGTTGGGACTACGATATTCAATTTGAGGAATAAGTAAGAGCAATGGGCTATTGAAAGATGCAATGTTTACGTATGTAAGACTGCTTCTACTTCTGCAGAGCTGACATTATAAATACTTAAACTGGTTCTATTGCATGTTGCATAGCACTTTGTGTCGCATACAAAGTTTACAAGTGTAATTAGTGCCAGCGTACAGCAATTACACACGATTTCTATCTGTTACAAAATTGGTTAATCCAGTAAGTACATAGTCTGCTTAAATACCTTACTGTGTTAGGTATGCGCTATGTGGCTCAGTGGCTCCTACGTAGTGTAGACCAATAATAATAATTGTATCTGCAATGCAACCCCAAAACATGAGAACGATGTAAATATAACTTTAATAACTGTGTCAACAAAAATGTCATGCTGATATAATTTGAATGCATTCATTTGGCTGGGACTAGAAAACTTGGTTATATGTTCCAATGATAATAGCCAATTATGATTATTTTGGAAATTGGAAATCCAAAATAAATATGTTTAGGGAAAATATTCAATTGGGCTACATTATTGTATTAAAACTCTTTTTTTGTAATGTTGTGTAGATGATTATAAATTAAATACTATAATAATTAATATGAATTGATTCAATGGTGCATGCAAAACGGGTCTGATTAATTGATTATAAATTAATCCTCCAAGGCCATTCAGGCACAGGAGCAGTAATGAAGGTTTTGGAGCTAATCTCGTGGATTTTATCCTTCTGTCCAGCAAGTTTGCTCTTAATACTACAATAGAACGTCAGAAAAAAAGTTGATTTTTTGTTTGAATGGAAGTTGTTTTTGCCCCAGGCTAACCCCATCTTATGATCTCTTCTGGAGGTCATGGTCATCTGTTTCTGCAAAACAATATCAGCAGTGTGCTCATTTTTGATCATTTAGTTCTGTTCATACATAAAGGATTGTTCTTTCACTAAACAAACCTAAAGGTTTTACCTGCATTTACTTTTCATTACATTGAAACCCATTTATGTGACTCCACAGTGTCTCAACTAAAAGTCAGAGATAAAAGAGTAAGTACATCTTTACTTATCGTGCAGTCGTACACACGATGCAAATCAATATGCATCCACCGTTTAAAGATCCTCATTTCTTAATTGCTTTCTTCTCGCTAAGTACAACTCTTAAAACTTCTAGTCGACAACAAGAAGGTTTAAGAATCATAAAATTTATGATTCTTAAATCTTTTCGTTAATGTTATTTGTATATATACCTTTTAATGTTATTGTCGTGTACAGAATAGCAGCCATATTCATAAAGCTAATTTTATATACATGAGTATCAGCTACATGTTAATGGTTTAGTCCAGCAATGGTTGCATATGTATGTATCACAAATATAATAGGCATACAAATAAAAGGAGGAACACTAAAAAGTTTCAGTTTATAATATTTGCTGTTTCCCTGTTTTATTATTTGTGAACAAAATATTTAGCAAAAATATTCGTCATTCTCTTGATTCGTCTAACAATAATTTATGATTTTTTCTATAGAAAATTGATAATGTTGGTGAGGTACAGAAAATTTTAACGCATAGCAGAAGAGATGTATTCTTGTGCCAAATACGCTGTCGCTGCCTTTGTAGTTCTTCTTATGCTAAGCGTCCTATCTTACTGGAAAATAGTGGTTTTAAATGAAAGGTCTGCTTATATTGAGCATCCTGTTATCGGACATCCATATGAAAAACAATACCAGCATGACGACAGACATGAAGTTGCAAGAAATGAGATTGAGGCTAAAACTGTGAGAAATGAGATTGAGGTTGAAAAATTAAGAAATTGGCAAGTGGAAATTGAAAAACGAGTGGAGAGAGTAAAAAGGCTATGTAAGAAACACCACTTAGGAATTTATTCATGGAAGAACTTTACAAATGATCTTAACGTGAAAGACCCGCCTACGCCACAATATTCTTACTTCTTTCATAACCCGTAAGTTCAAATATTCTAATTGAAAAGCAAAAGAAACAGTTTAACACATAATAGCAAATAATTCTTTCGTTTTCAGGGATCATAATCTCGCTTGGTGTCCCGTTTACAAAGCAGGATCTACTACTTGGCTATACAATATGATGATACTTGCGGGTTTTACAGAGGAGCAATTAAAAAATCCTAAGAAACAGCTTAGCATACTTGCAAGGGAGGTTTACTCCGACATGAATCCCTCTGTGGTAAATATGATTTTATTTTCAGCCTTTCATTGTAATTTTTCAGCTGTATTTATGTATTGGAATATAAACTGAATCGAAACTTAAAAATATACATTAGTAATTTTCAGAATGAAAAAATATTTTTTAATTATAATTAATTATCAATAATTGCATTTCTTCAAGGAATTTTGCTAGTTACATAAATATTAAAATATTGATTTTAGTTAAAAGAACATGTGATGAAATTGCTGGTGGTTCGTCACCCTTTTGAAAGGCTTCTTTCAGCCTACCGGGATAAATTGTCAAATGCATCTGTTGGTAAGATGTCTGAATAACGTACTATTTTTTTTTACCACATATTGGGAATTAAATCTAAAATGATTTTTTGTGCAGGTTTGGAACACGGAACAGCTCATTTTTATGAAAAATATGGAAAATCAATAGTGAAGAAATTTCGTACAGATTCCACTATAACACAAAAAGAACCGACGTTCGAAGAGTTCGTGCGATACCTAATTAAAACGGATGTGATTTTATATGCAGATGACCACTGGCTTCCGGCCTACTATTCCTGTACGCCATGCCGAGTTGAGTATGATGTAATTGCTAAGACTGAAACTTACATGATGGACCAAAAATATATCATAGAAAAGGCATCTCTTGATACAAATGGAGGAATAAAGCCACGATGGCAACACAGAACAGCGACTAATAACTTAACAGAACTACAAACTAGTGTTTTGGCCAGAAAGTACTTTCAGCAGCTCCACAGATCTCAAATTAAGTCTTTGTATGAAAAATACTTTTTAGATTTTGAGCTTTTTAACTATTCGCCTACTACATACATAAACTATGGAATAGATGATGTGCAACAAGAACAACTGACATAAATGCATAAATTGATTTACAAAAAGCTACATAATATGTACACTTACAGTTTTTGTATTGCACTGTAATGAATTAAAACTTTTAAATAACACATATGAATCTATTTTTTTCCTCTTAATAGCATTGCAAATTAAATCAGCATTTCTCAAGCTCATAGCGTTTCCAATTATGAAATCTAATTCGCCCATTTCTAAAAAGTCTGACTTTAGCTGTATTATTGGTGCCCATCATATTTGTGGTCATTCTTATAAATTACGTATGATATACACATGTATATATGGAGAAATAATGGCTACGAAAATGAACAGAGGACCATAATATAGTATCTTATTTAAAAATTAGAAAACTAGGTATGGTACATATTAAAAATAGTTTGTTACACAACAGACAAGTCTTTATTTAGTGACGAAATGGAACATAGAAAAGAAAAACAAGATTTTCAGGAACAAATCTTAGGAGCCAATAAATTAAGTTCCAGGAGTAGCACTTTGGATCAACGTGATGTTGTCCCCTTTTAGCAGGATGCGGCCTAATAAAACCAAACCAAGCAATTCTTGAAATATAATTTTTAGTAAAGATAAGTGTATGATCAAGTTAAGAATAATTATAGTGTTATAAGAGGAGGAGGATACATAAGAGTTTTATATTTTCTCTTACCACAACTTTTCCGAACACCAGTTTTTGTATAGATTTCCTCTGCATCATCCAACACAAGATTCATATATTCGTCAAATCCAATAATGTGCCCTTCCATACGAAGATTTACATTTTCATAAATCCACACTTGAACCCGAGACCGATTTTGCAGATACCTAAATATCAAGTTCTACAAAATTCCAAAAGAAAATTCAAAATACTAGATTTTCTTTTCTACTTTTGGTATGTATATATTTATCCTGCAGCTCATATTTATTGTTTTTCTGTCAAATAAAATATTATGTGAATTCAGAATTAAATAGCGCTTACAATGGGCTGGACCATAACTTTTTGGACTTTCTGAGAGGACTGTTTGTAAGACATCTTGGCTGAATTTTAAATTAAATTCCAAAGAATCAGTACGAAATCCAATCCACAGAGTACAGATACAAGAAGGCTACAACAGAAGCAAATTTCAAACCACACCAGAAGTTTTCAAATATTATGAATTTTCAGTTTTAATTTGAATATTTCTACACGATACCCAAATAGAAAGATAGAATTTGTATTGTTTTGGAACAATTGCGTGAAGCCGACAACAAGTCAGTGTTTTTAGCTTGTCGTATTTGAATGAAATATTCCCACACAAAACAACAGCCGACGCTGTACTGCTAATAGATAGAGCAACCAGGGCCCTAAGAATTCCTCAACTTACCCATTTACTTTGAACTACCTACTAATTACTAAACATTTTACCCACAATCCTGGAACTTTTTATGGAATTTGAAATAAAGGTTCACACAGCAATGGACAGCACAAATACTTAGGTAGGTAAAGCATCGGTTTAACCTTACTTCAGTTTTTATCAAAATATAGAACTCCTTAAAATTTCATCGTTTTTCATGGTCTTCCCTATGTAAAAATCCCATAACTTCAATGTTTCGTAAAATTGTTTTCTGGAATATTCCAACGGTTTTTTCGGAAAAATGTAGACATATAGCGTGTGATTTCAAAAATGATTACCTATTCAATCCATGTGTACATGTGGGAAATTACGGAATGACAAAAAAAAAATTATGAGCAAGAATTTCCACAGAAAAAGTAAAAACCTAATAATTTAAATTTTTCGGAAAACTGGTAGTTTCTGGATTATAGTGGCCCATATTTCTGTCAAACATAGATAAAAGACAAAGCATTTAAAAAATTGTTTACTTACTAAAACCATTTGTAAAGGTAGAAAACTTTCGTGAGATTTAAAAACGTCGAAAAAAAGTGCAAAGCCTCGCCATAATTTTACTAATTGTTCCAGAAAGTCATGAAAACGTCGAAATCCGGGGGTAGTGGTAGCTTGGAACGAAAGTTCCAAGCTACTACTACCCCCGGATTTGCCAATTTTAAAATCAAACAAGCTGTCATAAAATGGGCTCAAAGTTGGGTATCGGAAATGAAAATTAATGAGCAACTACTGACGGACACTTGAATAAGTGCATCCAGAAATAATCCCGAAACGGAGGCACACAGGAGAAAATAGAGACAGCCATTCCAATGCCTGTCCTAAACTACATCAGTGAAAGTTTTTTGTCCTGCTCAAATCAAGTCAAGTCCATCAAAATATCAACGAGACAAAAATTCCTAATTTTCAAAAAATGCCCCTACTTTTAATATTTTCCAATTTCTACCCACCGGCAATTTGTATTGCAATAATGAGCGTCGACCCATGTTAAGAATATCCCTGGCTATTGTTACATATGCAAAGATAAAAATTTAATTTTACTAAATGTAACAAAATAGTATTGCTGAAAGCACCAATTTATTTCATAAAGTCAAGAAAATGCGTACAGGTACTAAAAACAATACAACCATAGTCAGACAAATCTACGAATTAAATGTTTGAGAAGAAAAACAAAAACAATTTTATTATCAACAGTAAAATTCTTGCAAACAAACACTGGAAAAACATTTAGTAAAATTACTACGAACAATCTCCAGAACAAATACATTTAGTAAAATTATTGCGGACAACCACCAGAACAATTACATTTAGTAAAATTATTGCGGACAACCGCCAGAACAATTACATTTAGTAAAATTATTGCGGACAA
>JAAAYG020088498.1:4741-34600 GCA_009936455.2 Tomocerus minor | reverse complement strand
GCAAATTTTTTGGCTATTTTTAGCAAATTTTTGGGTAAATTTTTTGGCATTTTAAATAAACACACTTCCGGCGTATGATAATGACATGGCATAGAGTGGAGAGTGGAGTGGAGATGAGTTGAGATGAGAGAAATGCATTGGTGTGGGAGCAGTGGGAATATTATTGCATTGCACTATGCAGGCGAGGAGAGAGAGGCGAGTAAGGAGACTGCAGCAGTGTGCAATGCGCTGTATGTTGATAATAACATCGAGGAAAAGGAGCTAGGTAGGAAATGGGAAAAGAAGATGCGTAGTTTCGGGAGTTTTTCCATAGAGTGGGGCAATGAAAGACGGTGACAACGATGGCAACATGATGTGTAGTAAAGGAGGAACGTCGTACGAGTTCCGTGGCCAATGAGAGCTCTGGAAAACAGGGGCTGCTGTGTTGACAAACAGGAGTTGAGATGAATGGCAACACTTGTATTGAGATTTTAGGATTTCTGGCTATATTATTATATGATGTTCGTGCTCGCTATGAGAGTGTGAGGCTGAGAGGTAGTATTAGTATATTCTGCCTGCCTGGTAGTATGGTAGTACACGTACATATAGGAGATAGTGGCAGAGATACAGATTCAAAAAGTACAACGCAGTAGATGCCTACACCAGGCAGGCGTCCGTAAAACGACGCTCTCTGTATATTGTTGAATGGAAGAGCTGGTATGCTGGTGGTAGGTAGAGCTATAGAGTACAACAAAGATAACTTGAGTGGAGGATCTATATATAATATCTTGATGAAAAGTAGGGGCCTTGTGGATATTACTACGTAGTATTTCTGTGCAGATATATTCTATGGATCTTATAGGAGAGCCCAGAAAGCACTAGGCAGCATATATATTGGGATAGCAAGGCTGGGCTGCCTGGCTGGTTACATATGTATACACAAAAAGGCTGAGAGCTGCGCTGCCTGCTGACTGGTTAGGCTTCCTTTGCTTCGAATAACATAACATAACACGTAGATAGGGAAAAGCCAAGACGTCCACAACTTGAACAGTATTATCATAGTGTGAGTTGCTCTCTTGGTGTGCTAACGTGAAATCTAGTTCTTCATTTATTTCCCCAAACAAACCAGTAGGAAAATAAAACACAGTGGCCCTTCGACCGTCTCTCGGAAAGTAACAACAAACTCAATTGTATGTTATCTGTCTCAACTTCCCTTGTTTAATTAGCACATAATCCATTTGCATGGATTCAATCTTCGCCTGAGTCCACTTCCATCTAACCAACCATTTACATTGGCTACTGACAACCTTCGTTTTATCTCCAGTCTCCTGATTACCATTTACCAGAGTCTCCAGAATATCTAAAGAGAACGATAAGGATCTCCGTTGGTTGCAGAGATTAAGGTGCCGTCTTGTCGACCTCCTCCTCATCCTCTTCTTTTCTGCTCCTCGCTCCTTCTTGCACTAAAAATTGCATTGGGAATTCCTTGATTGAAATACACAAGTCTAATTGCAATTGTATCGCTTAGATCCTCCGTGGAATTCTCCGTGAATTATTCAATTTAAATCCAGTCGACTGCAATTAGCACATCACAGACATCATTTCCATAGCATCGATTCTCAGTCACATCGACAGACAGATATTTGTTAACTGCCTTCACTCCGTACTTACTTTCCTTTGCTTACGTCTTGCTTTCTTCTCGAACACGTTGCTCCTCACTCACCTCTCCTCATACATAGGTTCTTGCAAGAGTCCAGCAATTTACAGTGGCGATAATAACTGAAATCATTTGACTCTTACTGCGTTGAAACAAATTTTGTCTACTACGTTCTTGAGCAATTATTAACAGTGGAGAGAGCTTAACAGTGGTGTATAGAATTTTCCTGTGGACAACTGTTGAAAAAGAGTTTATTGATTTATAATTGAGTTTGCTGGAGTTGAGGTACTAAGGATATAAGTGGAAACTGCTCCCGTTGTTTACTTAATATACGTGCACTCCGTGCCATTATTATCAGAAGGTTCTAGATCGATAGTTTTGAACGAGTCTTCTATATACAACTCACTCTCACACTCACTCACGACGGAAAACACTCAGCATCGAACTTGGTTTGTCCTTTGTTTGCCCATCATAATTTTATAGCATCATTTAATTAGTTTTTAGGTACTAAGAGTAGCTACGACGTAAATCTAAAGAGAGCATTTTAATACGGAAATAGTTTCTAATTGCATTTTATGTTGTGCTCAGGCTGCGACTTACGTGTACATCACGAAGCCCATTCCAACTGGATAGCGACACTTGATAGCTGACTGCACCATAAGCACACACGGCTCAACTATAGCAAGACATCTCGTCGAAAAGACATCCTGACGTCCCTCTGACCATCTGACCACCTTCCGATCACACTCTTCTCCACTAACTGCCCTCTGCCAACTCGAATCGCCTTCTAACTTCACCTTTGCAACTTACATTTACTTAGCTTATTCCGAGAAAGAAGAAAGAACTGAAAATGGAGAACGGTATCAAGTACACTAATGGCGGATCTGGGGAGATGACTCACGAGGAGCCCGGCGTTCCTCTGATCTTGACCAATGGTCATGGACTGGGAGAGACGGTCAACGGCGGCGTTGAAAATGGTGCCAAAGGAGTAGAGAAAGCCGTTCCTGAAGGCTTTTCCCCTGCCGATCGTATCAAGCGCAAGGCAAAGCGCCTCACAAAGTTTCTTGCCAAAGAAGTAGTCAACGGCATCCCTACTGTCAATTCTTCCCGTCATCTCAAGAATTCGCGAAAACCCAGAAATGGATTTGGTCGAGGGCTTCCCAAGAAAGGTACGCTCAAAATATTTTTATTTCTTTTTAACTACTCACTTCCTTAGTACTTTGGCATATGCACGCGTCATTTGTTGGACCATCTCCACATATTTACCACACTACAGCCACTGTGGCAAATACTTATAGCTAGCTAGCTCTGTTTACATTCATCTTTGACGAAGACGCACTTCTTTAGGTGATTTTATTATTGATGACGAAGAATGGTCTGAGACGTCTGCCATTCTCGACTATGACATGCCGTTCAGTTGTAAATTGAGCGGAGATGTGAGATTAGAAAAGAACTGTAGCTTAGGACGGAAAATAAGACTGAGAATCCATGGGAAGCAATGTTAATCGCTACAAAGGATTTAAAAGGTCAAACCAAAAACCATTATGAACCCCGTAAGCATATACATTGCCCTTTTCCTACGTACACGTAACATTTTTTTTGATGTAAGAGAGCTAAATGGAAGTAACGGCTCTCTTCTCTTCTCTCGCACTCTAAAAAAAAGAAATCTTGAGTGCTGTTTTGACTTTTACTATTTTCAAAACACATGGTCATGCAAATCTGCTTTGCTATGTAAATGTAAATAAATAAGGCTGTTGATTAAAGTTTAGTTGGAGTTAAGTTAACGAGGAAGCTGATTGAATACATAAAAAATATCATCTCGCCAAGTTGATAAGAGGGACATAAGTAAATGTTGAAGTTAATTCTGTTCCAATAAATAATGCATGCGTTTATTTTATTACATGTACATGTGAACGTTGTATCGGTGGAGGTCGGATTAGGAAGCATGACGAAGCGATTAGAATTTTAATATAAGAGAGCTTTCATATTATTTCCCTAAATTCTCTATAGCTATGTATTGTTGAGAAATGAAAGGCCCTATATGATTGAAGAACAGTAAACTGTAACTAATAGGGATAAGGAGCGTTTAAACACGACTGATAATTTTAACTCGACTGATTATGTTATGTTACTAATTGTAAATAGCGAAAGAGATAAAGCAGGCATCGTTTCGTTGGATAGTTTTAGTTGTACGGACAATATTTAGTGAGGCTTAAGTTTAATTTAAACATGTTGTTTAAATGCACCCTACGAATAGCAATTGCCTACTGTTGCTAATATTAAGAGGCACTAAATGAAATCACTATGGGCTTAAATCCTATTTACAAGAGTTTAGTGAGAATTGCAAACATGTTTGTGCCTATAATATCGTGCTCTGTCTCTTTTACGGTTAGGAGCATATCAGAGGGAGGGGTTATTTTTGCAAATACCAGCGAATTTCAATACGTATTGTTTGCATACGTGTAAACAGATTGGCTATTGCATTATTGTAGTATCCCAGTCAAAGTATAGTTGTACTAGCACAAACATTTATTTTGGCTAACGATAAGTACTACTAGGCAATAATATGCTAAGTTTTAAGTTTGTAGATAGGCATAGGGATTGATGGAGTGAGCCAAGGGAGATGATAGAAGAAAAAGAGATAGATATTCATTTATAATTTGGATTTTATAGGAAGAATAGCAAAGTAGTGCTTTTATGCGTTGTTGATGAAAACGAATGATGCACTAGAGGATGATGTTGAAGCCCAGATTTTTTATATTGAGGTCTGATTGAAGGGTGTGGTCGTTTTACATAGTTGACTACTATTTATTGTTGAAGATGGAAAAGAAATGAAGTGCATTGCCCTGATGCTCTGTCTATCTGGTGGATTGTACTCATAGAGATAGAGGCAGAGGACTCAAACAGATAGATAGAACGAACGCTGTACACACAGTCGTCTTGTCTTGCACTCTTTTCAGTCCTATACTATATGGGGCGTAATATCCCATTAGCAGTACAAAACGCTCGTGTGTAAGGTAATTTCAGAATAAATGCATCCTTTGTGTTCCATTGCACATTACAAGATTTTCATGTAATAATATCCCTAGGACGTGAACTGAACACTCAGGAAATTTCTAGAGTAAATATCTAGAGGTAGTACATATTTTTTCTTGTTGAGACTTGAGAGCATGAGGTCCTATCCCTACTACTACTGCAATAACATTATACTCTCCTCTTCTTCCTCTCTCTCTCTCTCTCTCTCTCTATTGAAACATTGCAGAAGAGATGTAATGCTCTTCTGTGTCGTCTTAAGGAGAGCCGTAGCTGTAAAGCTCAGCGTAGCGACAGAGCTGGACCGTGTGACTTTGTGAATGCCGTCAGCAGAGCATATCTAAATCTATGTGTGTAAAAGTAACTAAACTTCCTAAGCATTGTGTGTGTGTGTGGAGCGTGGATGTATGTGGACTGTGTGGTAGGCAAGGCAAGAGCACATTATTTCATTTTAGTTAGTTGGAGTAGCGATTTAAATGCTATTAAATACAGTAACTATCGGTAGTTTGGTTCCTACTGAGCATTGTGTTTCATGCAGATAAAACATCCTTAGATTTACTTATCTCTTTCAGCTACACTTCAGTCCAGGCAATAAGACTCTATCTTATTCTCTTTTGACTTTATATTAACTATCGTTACTGATGGAAATTGATGTGAACAAGAATCACAAGTGCAAGACTTCAAAAAGCTAGCAGCAGCCTTTAATTCTTTAGTCAAGTACATAAATTCAGAATATTTATTTGGCGACTAGCCTTAAATAGTGTCCCTGTATTCTAGTTATACAATGAAATGTTTGGCTGTGTAATATTTCCTTAAATTTTGCACATTGAATCCAAGTCGAAGGATAATAACGACCATTGGCACATTAATTTCTCTGTTGGCATGGGATAGGCAGGGGACTAATTAATAACAGAAACACTTCCTGTCCCGAGGCTCAAAGTCAGGACATGTGCGAAGTAGGCATTGCTACTTACATACGAATACTTTTTATTTACTCATATTATAATTCACCTCTCTCTGCTACTCTCTTTACTCATTTATTACTATTTAGTTTGTGTGTTGCCCTATGGACTGTGGACTTGGACTCTTTGTTATAACTGACTTTATGTAGCTATTCCCGAAGCAATGAAACTCTGTGAATATATAATATCCCATTAGAATATTGGCAGGTAGGACAGGAAAACTCTTGTTCACAGAAAATGCTGGAGGTTTCATAGAAATTTCAGTAGGACGATCAAAGACTAGTGAATGCTGGAATTCTAGGAATAAGAGACACTCTATGCCATTGTAGGAAATAATAACACAAAACGTACTTAAGTACAATACTATGTGAGTCGATAACACAAGTACCTACGTGTAGGAAGCTGGAATGTATTTGCATATTAATATTAATTTTATAGGGAAATTCTAGCTTTAAAATTTCAATCGAATTAGTTACTAGTTTTCTCATGCTCTGTATTTATTGTCGTTATTTGTGAAGCGCTAACCTGTGTGCCAGGTGGTGGGTATTTTTGCAGTTTTTATTTATTTAGTATAGAGCAGGAGCAGGATGCAAATTGAATATAGCTATTGTATGTGGTTAGCAATTATATGTTGCAGCCTCTTGTTGTATTGCTTTGCTCATGACATGGATGAATACATAGAACTGCTAAATAAATAAGGAACACGACGTAGTGTATTTTATGTCTTCTTTGGGATTAAAGTAGCGACGATTGAGAAGAAGTGTATTTTTGTACAAATATTTATGGTTAGGATTTTTATATGCAATGTAAGCATCAGCAAGTAATAAATTCATGAAAGTTGAAGAGTTGAGGACAATTCTGTGACTACTGACTACGTTCTTTCTTATAGATTCAAGTCTTAGAAAATAAGTAGTTAACTGTACGTCTGTGTTATTAAAACGGACTCTATTATTAGCCATTATAATTGTCGGATGATAATTTGAATAGAGGAATGAAGTATGTGAGTTATCCGTGCGATGAGTAACTAAAGTAAAGTAGCTGGGCATTATTATTGTGGAGTAGGATGGGATGTCGTGGTGGCTCCAAGCTTTGCTAAGCAGTAGCAGCCCAATATTACTGTACATGTATTATGGCCCAGGACTTGGTTGTACATTAAATAGGAGCTTAGTTAGTTGTTTGTAGTCTGTCTGTAAGCATGCAATGTATTTTTTGCCAGTTAATTGGATACTCTGCAGTGGTCGTAAACACAAAGAGAGACAGAGCTAAGTGTAGCACATTATTTCTTTAGCAGAGATGAATAGAATTAAATTATTCATGGCAGAGTACCTACTTACATAATATTCAATTTGAAGAGAATTGATGGGGAAGGCTAGGTCATGTTTGCGATCGATGGCAGTTAATATTATTGTTAAATTGTTATTCGACACCATATTATCATAATGGCCTTTTTGTCAGTGTTGCTCTTGGCGCTGACTGTTATTGTTTTCCAAACAAACGTGTTCATTTGTTTTCAAGGAATATATCAAGTATCGGTTTGTAGTTTGATTCAGCTATGTGCAATTCAGTTGAGACAGAGAAAATGCTTAGAAACATGGATGAAAATAATAATATTATGCCACATTGGATGAAGGAGTGTGATATTGTGCCATGAACAGATAGATAGACAGATCTTTATGAGTCTGGCACTGGCAATAATGTTCGTCTCAAGTTTGTACAGGATAGTCCAAGTGTAGTCATTCTTTCGACGGGTGTACATGTGAGTAGTAGCACAGTGCATTTTGTAATTGCAGTGGATGATAAGTGATGGAAGCGACATATTTTGCATCTGTGGCACTCTGCTAATGCTTTTCGTCGCTCGAGAGCTGTCTTATTGACCCGTGAAAGAGCTGTTAGTTATTAGCTAGGTACTTAATGTCATTATATCCATCCTGTTCTTTTGTCTTTGATGCAGAGAGGTGTAGCTCTGTCTGTTTGAGCTAGGAGCAGCATCCCTTGTCAGTTAGTTAGCGTTATTATTTTCCAGTTTGCAGAGGAGAGCTCAGATTTCCCTAATACAGTGGTGATGATGATAGTGTGTTTTTATAATGCATTAACGTTGTGTATCTTGCACTATCGGAGTCATCATCTGACTGAACTGATTTTTATGGGATAACGGAATAAAATGGGAGAATGTTGGTAAACGGAACGGAAGGGTAGCATGTAATGTATAGTATGTCATGCATGTAGGTAGGTATTTATATAATAACATGTCTAATGTCTAATATCTACATATATTAGCTGTGCACAATAGAAGTTTATTACTACAAGGGAACGAGTAGTAAAGTCTAAAGGAGTACATACTATACAGATATTGTAAATGTAAAATAATAATAAAGGAACGCGAATCGCGACGACTCATTTTGTGCTAGACACACACACAGACACACACACACAAGAGAACCACCAGCATAGCAGCTCACCAGTAAATAACGAATCAAGACAAAACAAAACAGTCAACCAACAGTTGCATGCGTGTCCATTGTTGTTAAAATACATTTTAATGATGTCAGGGATTTCATGAAATTTTTCGTTTCAGAGTTGGATGGACTGAGCATTATGTGTGCTCAGTGCATTCACAATTCACAATCAGCAGTTCTCTGTAGCAAGTTTCGCTGCTGTATGTTGTTTGGCGGTGGGCGCAAGCAAATGCAAAGATTTTAAGCAATCCTGGTAATTAATACTGCCAATAGCATGCATACTAATTAGACATGTATTATTGTTGTAGGTTAATGTTTGTCAAAGCTAACATAATTTACTTTATGCCATGCTGTCTAGTCTGGCACCGTGCTTTACACTACTAACATATATATATTTTTATATATATATTTAGATATGATTTTACGAGTCTGAACATTAGTTAGTCACCTGTAGATCTACGTTTGTCTCAAGTACATATTAATGGAAAAATAATTACACACTCAAGTGTAAATTGTACAGGACGCAGGCTTACTAATGTACAGAATCAGCTATCACGTAGTATCTTTTTTTAACTATATCGGGTGAAGTAATGAAACTTATTTTTGTTAGTTCAGTTATTTGTGTACACAGATGTTTCTCCCTTCCAAACGGCTCATACTCATAATAATTCCAGTTTATCTCGGACTCTAATGGTTTATTATTGTGATTACGCAGCTATGTTTTGTATGCGCACCTATAAATAGTGGATCGCATGATAGGAAATGATGTGTAGGTTTTACGTTGAAACTTTTCTCAAGGATATGCAGAAAGCATGGACATCGCATTTAAAGTTTTTAGCTTGGGACAAAACAGAGAATGGAGTAATATGCATGGTGACTTGCTTTACGTTCCATGTCCATTCCAGCATATGAGCAGAAAGACAAGACGCAGTTATTTATTTCGAGTTGCGACGTAATATTGTATGTGCAATGTGTGGTGTACACCATCCAGCCAAGGTATCGTGTTTCAATTGTAAAAAAGTAACAATAGTTGCAGAATTTATATGGATGAGTTGCTGTGACGCTGCAAAAGTAAACTCACCCATTGTTGGAATTAAATATGCTGTGAAAGATAAAAATACGTATATTCGCAGTAGGCAGGATTATTATTAATGTATTAGAATAAATGGCTAATACGCTCCGTAGAGACTTTATACATATATACATACATGCTCATGCTATGTGTACATGAGTTGTAGAGAGATAGAGAGAGACTACTTATATCTGTAGTAGATAAATAGCTCCTGCATGTATTATGTATGTGTCTCTATTGTGTGATGTTTTAGACAAAGTGGTTCTCCTTGTAAAAAGTGACCCAGAGAAGTTGAATTTTTATAGTTTCCTCTGCGTTTCGTTTATATATGCACAAGATATCAACATAATGGACTAGATATGATGATGATGATGGGGTCCTGTGGCTGGCGTAGACTTGCTAGAGTCGTAGTATCCTAGCTACCCATGGCTTAAGGCTTAGCCCATCCCTTGCTTCGTGTATCTGAGATGAAAAAAGGCTAATGAGAGAAGGGCTGTTCAGAAGCAGTGGCTGCTCTGGCCACCAACTCCTGTGTTAATACCAATAGGAGTATTAATAGGAGAGCTCTATCTGCAATCTTCTATCTGCGTAACAATAAATGCCTGCATTGTTGGTCGTCTTGTGATTAGATTCGATCGCGTATTGCGTTTATTGTTAGTTTTAGAGACGGCGTGTACGTGTACGTGTACGTGTGTTGGCTCTGTTATTGTTGTTGCTAGGCTGAGTTGCTTGGGATGACTGACTGCGACTTGACTCTCTTTCTGTGCATTTGCTGAACATATTGCAGAGGAGAGGAGAAGGTTGATGGAAGAATCCAATTGCCACTTTTCGTTGTTCTGCATTCAGTTGAGGAACGTTGTGCAAGGGGAGGAATACTCTTCACCAGCAACCAAAGCTAAGCCAACTCACCAAAACTGCCGAGCACTTGTACATAATACGCAGTACGCGTACTAGCATAGCGTTAGCAACACATGGAGCCTAAACCAACTAAATGAATTGGGTTTTTACGAGTTGGTTGTTGGAGAAGAGAAGCTCTCTGCCTGCCTGGCTGGCATGACATAGAAAACTATAGGAGAGGAACAGGGGAATAAATGGAAAAAAACCCTGCTCCGAAAAGATGAGAGCAGAAGGGAAGCAAGGGTTGTTAATTTCCTTGGGTTACCTACTTTACTACTAGGCACTTATTGTTAGGGAGCCCCTACGATTATGACTAATCCAGGTTACAACAGATACCAGTGAGATTCTAGGATAAGTATTCGAGTAGTGAACCAATGCCTTTCCTAGCCAAGGTCTCTAACTATACACTTGTAAATTGATAAATATTTTATATGGAATAGTAACCGAAACGGAGTGTAAACACAACATGAATCTAGAAGTGACGTAAGTCAGTCATTTGTACGTATACTTGAGTTGAAGAGTCTACTTATTTTTTATGATCAGTTTATTAGAGCAATGTTATAAAGTCAGAGTTATCTATTCTCACTTTATAATAATATTATTATTGCGGTGAAGGTGTATGCATCGATATAACATGATTATATAGCTATAACGAACCACTGAATTTATTTAGAAATGTATTGGTTCACATGGAAGAAAATTAAAATCAACTTTTTTCCTATTCCCATACGCTCTGTGTCTGCATGTAGTTATTATATTAGGAGTTTTTCTCAAAGTCAGTCTCAGAGTTAGTTAAGTCCAAGTTAGATTTGAATGCTGCATTTATTAGTAAAATATATTCTTAATACTTGCTTTGCTTACTGACTTAGTGATAGTTTTGTGAACCAGTTACCGTCAGAGTCAGAAGAGATAAATGCGTAATAGCCCCCGAGTACACTTCTATAAATTAACAGAAAAACGAGTACCTGACAGGCTGGCTCAGGTACACCTGCCACTTTTTGTTGCCCTTCTTACCATCTCTTGTTGCTAGTGACTAGTATTCCATCCATCCATCCATCCTTTATATTATTATTATAGTCACTATGTACTTGCTATGCATTTCACAACACACTAATCTATGTGTGTGTAGCATTATGTCTAATGCATTTGGTGTGCATAGGAACATGATGAAAGCGTAGCTATGGCTATCCAGTCACCATCCATTCTCTCCCTCTACCTTTTCTAACCTCGTATATACACTGAAAAACAACAATAACAACAACATTGAGAATTAGGTTCTTGTTGTGGTACCACCAACCCAAATGTCCTATTCCTAAGTCATCCCCATCTCTCTACTCCGTTCCTCGTCTCTTTGCCAACATCTTGATTTCAGTTTGAGTCAAGTGAGACCGAAATCTTGGATTACTCTATATTCACCACCATAGTACGCGTATTATACTTGAGTTTTTTTTTGCAAATTAAACTGAGTCTTTGACTTTTTTTCAAATAGGACACTGGGTTGGGCGTGTGTTGCAACTTGTATTATTGTGTAATCCCTTTTCTAAACAAATCTCAAACGCTTCCATTTTGATAGAAACCAGAATTTTTACAAAGGATTCATCATAACATAACGCTTTTAAAAAAAAGTCTTCGTGTAACTCCTACATTCCTTTTTTCACTTGAAGCAAATCCCAAAAGTTAACTTTGCGGGTAATACTTGAAGAAAAGACTCGACAATAATCTTCGGCATTTACTACTTTTGGCAGACTAGACGGTGTGGTAAGTCTTATTTTATATTGCTTCCCTAATAAAACCGCAAGCACTCGGCACATGTTCTCTCTTAAAGACATTTCAGGTTCATCTTTTTATTAGTAAGTTTACGATATGCCCGCCCGACTTTCCAAGTTCACTTTGGACCGCAGCCATTTAATTTACTTACACTACTAGCTCAAAAGATTCAATGATAGTCTATTGATTCACTTCTTAGAAATAGTTTGGCAATGGCAATTTGTGCAATAAGGCAAATAATTCAGTAATCAACAGTTCTTGGAAATAGGTAGGATCAGGGATTTGCAGATCGGATGATATTATACATGATATATATGTGAGCCAAAGTTAGAATCTGTCATGAATTTCACCCGATAGTGTTTACTGCAAACGCATTGACGCAGTTCGTACGCAGAAATGACAGCAGTACGCTGTTACGCATTGTGCGTGACTTGAAGCTTGTGTTTTCTTGTGTTCAAAAATAGACAGACAGGATATCCAATCAACTTATCTTCAAAATAGGTATCCCTGAAACCGAGAATCCACATGAACCTTGTTTTGCATAGCATGTCTTGTAAACAGTGTGCCTGGCATCGAAAATCTGCAGTGGCTTTGTCTGGTATTTGCTGTTGTTTTCGATGTGTGGGTCCTTGTGCTCTGCTCTGTTCTGCATTTGCCTCTACCGATCCTACTCTTAGGTTCTTCACATTAAAATCTACTACGGCGTAATTTCCAAATCTTCTGTTGGGGATATGCCAACTCCGAAATTAAATTCGGAGTTCCCCCATCTTCACGCAAAGGAATCGCCGTATTATTTGTATTAATGCTTATACATGTAAAGCCATAAACTATAAACTCAATCAAGTACACTGTCTTAAGTTGGTACTTGTACAAAGGTTATATTTATTACTACACGGATGGCCTAGGAAACTTTACTACATTTAACGTTTCATTTGGAAGATAAAAGATAAATTGAATTTAAAATACAAGGTAAATTAATGAAACGCTGAAGTAGCTAAAGGAGGTTTTACCTATGTGCTTGGTGAAAATAAGCCGATACATAAATGACAAATTAAATATGTGGTAATAATATTAAATGAATTTTGCTAGGTCGTGGGGTTGTTACTATTGTAGAAATTAAATTGCATCCTATTTTCATTAAATTTTATTACCATTTGTTTAGCTTTACATAACTAATATTATTATATTATAAAATGAAGTAAGTATAATATATGCAGGTATTATATATACAATTAGTAGGTAGTCACTGTAGACAAGTAAAATAATGCTATTATCAAATATAATGCAGTAGCACGTGAAGTGAACAAACTGCATTAAATTTTTATTACACATTGAATAGGAATTTTGAACTGGATTGCATTTTACACCAAATGCAGATGCGACTTGCCTTCAGGTAGTCAAATTAAAGCCAGAAAGCCTATTTAGGTGAATAGTGTCGCTTTTAATGACATTTCGAAAATAATCAGTCTAAGTGAACATGAATGGAGCTGAGCCATAGTATACACCCCTACGTTATATAATGCCTATAAGGAATAGATTGTACCTCTAAGGAATAGCTCTAGATTAATTACTATGCTCTACTCAGTCTTGGTGCTTAAATTAACTTTAAAATCATACATATTCAATTTACAAAGTTACGATAATGAAAAGTAAATGAGTATATGACGTAGGGCATTTGCATGTTTGCGTAATATTAGGTGATAAATCTTCTGCAAATAGTAATAAAGTATTTTGCCATGAAACTAAAGAGCCTGAGTAAATATTGTCTATAAATGCAAAACTGTCAATATGACGAGAGGAAGATGTTGTATGAGTTATTAGTTTTGAGAGGAGATGAGATAAAGTTATGCCATGTAGCATGGTTTAAGTGAGAGTGATTTTATGTTTGCAGTTCGCACTGCTCATGTAAAGGAATATAATGACACTAGCTGAGTGAAGAAAGGGAGTTAGAAAAGATTATGGCAATTAAGACGAGTTTTTCATATTTTTATAATGGATCTGAAGAGAAATATGGCTGTGAGATGAGATGTTATAGAATGCAAGTATGAAATCATCAAAGGATAGACACGGTCTAGTAAAATCTAATAAATCATTCCAGTGCCATTCTATTTCTGCAGACAAAGTAGAAGATAGTGAAGCCCTCGCGAGTGGAGAAGAAAGGCTTTTGTGTCTAAGGCAGAGAATAACAATGTGTGATATCTACTTGCAGAATATCTGATACGAAAGTTAAAACCTTCCTTCTGAAATCAGAGTGCAAGGAAAGGAATTCTTTGGTTGAGTTGGCGTTGAAGCTGCTGAAATGCGAATGTATATTATTATTATTACAACCTGTCTAGATTCAGTTTTGTTGGCTACGTAATTTTAGAGAAGGGGAATAATGGAGCAACAAACAAAACACTTGAGGTTGATAAGGAAAATGAGGAGCACTTTTATATTAACTACTCTGAGTAGGAAATACTAAAAATATTCTTTAATAATTCCAAGTATCGAGTTGTATGTTAAATTGCTCTGGGAATTAAGAGACGCCTATAGAAACTCTTACTTTGTTTATGTGTATATAGATATTTATTATTATGGACTGTATTCTGTCTTTGAAAGCCTCCACACTTAGTATTCCTATTCCTTGTTCAATTACGAACTAGTCTATGATGTCCACACGGCAGAATAGACAACATTATATCCATGACTGCACTGAAAAACAAACAAGACATGAATATGTAAATTAGTGTTATCCCGGGTCCGGGCTCTATGTTTACGAGTATGTCTCGTCACCCGGCTCGTCTAAAGCCCGCCATATGGCCAGTCAGGCAACAAAACTGACCTATCTTAATTACGTCGTAGTAAATTGAAAATTCGGCAAAAGATTTTACTAGTTGAGAAATTGTTATGGTGGAAGTGTGGAACATGAGGCCGTGGCTGTATTATTAAAGTTGTAGCACTCTGCTGTGTTAATATTACTTTGTGCATGGCAAGCAGAAAGTTTTTCGCATAGCTGGATGCTGCGCTGGGAACAATGAAATGAGCTATAATAAAAACACTGTCCTGTCTATTTTACATTCTGTAACTAAAGTACGTGGCAAGATATGCCATATTTAGTAGGAATTTTGTGAGAAGAATCCTGTTTGAGACTTATATTACTTACACCTCCCAAATACAATAGTCGCAATAGTGTTTCACAATAGATTCCAGAGGCGTATTTAGCAACGACATATATTATTTAGGTAGTTGTGGAATTGGCTGTGAAGTTGAAGTAGTAGTGGGGGGAGTAAGTAGAGATGGACGTTGTTTGTTAAGTTTATAGGTACTATAGTAGATTGCCTTTGGTTGTGGCAGTTGGTTAGTTAGTTAGTATTTAGCAATAGTTTTGATTTGACTGCCTCAAGGTCACCTCTGTTTACATCGGATGAGAACATTTGTATGCAAAAGAGTGACTCTGTTCGCTGATCATAATATCTTTGTACAAGTAGGTAATTTAATGTATGCGACTACCTAGAGCATGTGCATAAATTTATATTTACTATGTATTGTGTGTAGAAATACTGAGCATGGATTATGGATAGATTACATTTGCAAGTACATGTACATACATATATCCATTGTAAGTGGGTAGGCACTGCGAATTGTGACTTTTACGAGGATTGTTGTGGCTAAGGTAAATAGAAGAGTACATACAATGTATTTAGTATATAAGACGAACTATTAAGAAGCATCAGGCACTCACTCGTCTATGAATCCCATCAACTGTATTTTTGCATGAATAAGTAGCATAATTTATTTTCTGCGTTCATGCACTGCATTACTTTATTATTTGCATGGTAGCATTGTATTAGAATTGCCAGGGAACTCTTCCTTTGCTGCTTCACTGAGGAATGGCGATGAATTCTGGTTATGACAGCACACAAATGTGAAATATTTCGACTTTTCTCTGTTAACAGTAAAGGTTTATTTTATAGTTCACATTTCCCATATCTTGTCCTTCTGCTTCATTTGTTAAGTAATAAAAACCATAGCTAGACGGAACTTAACTGCGACGCAACTTAGCAAGAGGAAACTACAATATCATTCCTTGACTTATTGGATTCTGCCTTCTATGCACAATTTTATATTTACCTTCATGATGTCGATGTAAATGTAATGCCTGGCAGAGATTTAAGACAGGCCTATTACTACACTACTATTATTACAATATTATTACTATGGGCTTGTTGCCGAGGGTCCTTGTACTTATTTTGATGGAAAATCATCAAAAATTTGGCTCGTAAGTTACGAGACTTTCTCCTCTTCAGAAATTTTCGGATTTAGACTACTGATCTTTACGATGTCATGTCTGATTTATTACTTCCTCGGTCTCTTTAGTCGCCTTAATCTAGAATTTGAAATTAGCTAAGATATTTGGAAGCATTCAGCAGCAGTATGCAAGTTTCTGTGGCGTTTGCAAACAAAAATTTAGTGGTATGTTTTAATCTCCTCTCACTAATTGGCTTGGAAATTTTAGCGTTGGCGTCATCGTAAAAAGGTATTTTCAAAGGGAAATGGAAACCAATTACAATAATATTGTGCCAACTGAATATTGTGCTACCCACACACATACATGCTCGTATAATGATTCCTTTTGAATGAGTACTTACTATAACGAATAGTTATGGCTAATTTTGTCAAAGGCTGTTGTAATTTCCAAGTCTAGGACTTTTACATTCCTTGTAACCCAGATTAATACGAATATTTATTTAAGTTTTATGTTAGTATGGGTGTAGGAAGTTTGTCCCCAGGACAGAAATAGAATTTATGCAAAAACATAAAATTTTAGTGGATATTATTGTGTCTAAGTAGTATTAGTAAGATAAAATAAAGGCAAGTGCTATTCATCATGCAACGATAGAATGGAGTAGTTAGTGCTACAGACAGTTTTGTTAAAAAGGTTACATTGCTGGTGCTTATGCCTACTCCTCAAATTGCAGTTTTAATTGAAGTCAACCACATGAGCATATTACATTGGGTTACACTGCAGGGTAGGTTTTATAGAACATACTTATTGTTAGACGATATTTTTATGAAGATGGGCTGGCGGACTGTATTTTAAAGGTAATTCCAATGTCGGCGTAAAATAATGCAATGGTGGTTTTTCTTGTGTAGGTGAACGTATCACATCACAAATGTCTGAATGCATGTACATATGAAATGGCAGAAGAAATGGACGGGTTAAACTTGATTAGCTGGTATTGCAACTTGAGTAAAACTCGTATGAGTAGTAAATATTCCTCTAAAATAGTACATTTATTGGATGGTTAGATGCACCTAAGGTATTTTTACAGATTTGGTATTCACGAGAATGAGAATTCTGTCCCTAATTATATTATCAACTATTTATGCGCACAGATTGCTATGGGCTTATAATAAGCTGCTGAAATAATTCAAATGATCAGTAGTAGTAGGTTTCTGTTGCATTTTTTGCAATAGACATTAATTTTCTTACCAAATATAGTAAAACTCAAAAGGGAATTATGTAGCTCGTGATTATTTTCAGGTCTGTCACTGTCTGTCTTAAAATCACGTTCCCTTCAGTTTGCAATCTCTTAAATTATATTAAGTAAAGGATAATAAATGCATATAATATATGAATGAAAATCACATAATTATAAAATTGCGTTGTTTGATGATGATAGTTAAGATGAGTTAGTGGATTTTAAATTTCAGTTGTCTTGCTAAATCTCCTTTATCGAATTTCACGGCAATGTATCACCAGGTCATTGTCTTATATTCAAAAAATTTGAAAGCACTAAATAGTGTAGTGGAACAGTCAACGAAGACCTAAAACTGAATGCTTTTAAGTAAGTGACATGGCTTGGTGCTAAAGGCTTTATTTTGGTTCATCTGTATTATTTATGACCATAAATGTATGTGTATTAGCGTCAGCGTAGGCAAATTTCTGCACATTGCATCGTCTCGTAACTTGTTCTATGATTTTTTTTTCTCTGAGAAGACTTATAGTTAGATTACTGTTGGGTATTTGGCTAGTTTGTTGCAGATGGACTAAAAAAGTGGATCCCTTTTGCTAAAATAGTATGGTGCACGTACAGATAGATACATCAGTCACTCAGTACACAGTAATAGGAGTTTTACTTGCCATTTTTCCTAGCCATATTGTTTATCTATCTATCTATATTTATTTTACGAGGATAGGGTAATATAATTCACAATAGCTAAGTTTGGTATTGGTAACAACTCGTTTGCCTCAAGTGTCTGTTATTCTCTTCTCAGGATTAAAGAGCAGGGAACGACTCTTTAAACTAAAATTTGTTTTTGAATTTCACTTTAAATTCTTAGAATTTTGAAAATATAAAAAAATGTGGATTAAAAAATAGAAAATTAGAAAATCTGAATCAAAGTAATAAACTAGCGTTGAAACAAATTTTTAAATGTGATTTTGTAATTTAATTTACAAAGTGTTAGGTGAAGAGCAGAGGATGATTGCAACAAGTTTTATTGGTGTTGGTGTTTGTTACAGCTATTTCGCACTGCTGCATTAGTTTTCAGTCCCAACTCTATTTTATTTGTATCTACTGGTTTTTAACAGGGAATTCTGAATAGTTGTATGTATGTAGTTAGTTTAGTAGTAGTGATAGATATATAGATAGTTAGATGTGTGCATTTCGCAATTCGCATTCATTGGAGTGGATGTTTGGCAGAAAGATGAGGGCTTTTAAATCATGACACAACGATGCGTTCAGATGTCAATGACCTGGGATAGTAGTGGCAAGAGATGTATTGTCAAGCATTGATGCAATACGTACTACATTGCATCACCCCGAAGCATAGATTGGGAAAGGAGGTCGAAAGCTGTTGAATATAGATAGTAGGCCTATTGAACGTGTAGAATAGAATGTGTTTCTATATGTGTGTAGTGGTGTGGCCATAAGATTGGCTTATAGCAGGACTCCTGCCTTCTTATTCGCATGAAGCATTCGTCGAGCACAGAGTTAGTTATGTTGTGGCTGACATAACAATAACTAACTTTTATATTTTATATGATTATGTACATACTTATGGTGGTTAATATCAGGAATATTGATTCTCTCTCCTCTGTGCACTCTAAAAATTACAACTCCACACAAAACTACATCAAATACTCAAATACATCGTACATGTGTGCACAGCGACTCTTACTTTGCTTATGTGCGTCTTTCAGTTGGCCCGTTCTTATTTTCAGTTGCTCTGTTAGCTTTAGTGTGATCAGGGATTGTCTATGGACGAGGACTCAGTTGTTGTTCTCTTAGTGTATTGTCACCGATTAGAGTAGCTACATCAATCCGGCCACAAAGCCCCACAAATTGCAACAATTTGTTGCGTATAGTTAAGATGAGGTGAGTTTAGAGTCGCGGTCGCTATGCGAACGAGTGCCACTCTAATAAAATAGATTGATACACACTGCACTGCTAGGCTGTAGGCCTCCCTTTATCTCCATTTGATTTTCAATGATATAACCAAAGCCACGCCAGCCACTCACTACCATACAATTACAGCTTGGAACTATCTAATCTGACTTTGGGCAACACTCTTCTGACTTAAATCCCTTGTGAATTGCTATGAAAGTGCCATTTTACCTTTTTCAAACTTCATGATAAACATATTTACATAAGTTGACGGATAGACGGCCATTTTGAAAGAATTATTATAACTTACTTTTAATCTAGTGTAAATATTCCATAATAAATCCTCATATACATTTGCTCATGACATGCTTTCTGTTTCCTAAGAATGACTCTGCCCACAAAGAGATACTTTATCTTTTCATGTACCCAGGCACAAAAAAGACTATTATTACATGATAGTCTATTGTCATAAAGATGAGGATAACTTTTCTGTTGTTCTAATCCAGCGAGATTGATAATAAATAATATTATCCTTTTTATTCTTGTTTAAGATGTATCTATATATGTCGTTTACAATTTACAACCGCTTTCCTAGAAAAAATATTTGACATTGCTATTTGATGCATAAATATATTATTTCCCTGCCTGGGTAAATTCAAAGATTCAATGTCGCTGTATTATTGTACAAATATTGAAGTGAGCATGTTATCTACAGAAGGAAGCTACCAAGTTATCATTTACAACTACACCGCACCGGCATTACATTACAACTCGTATGACACGTAATTGTTTAATTTAGATAATTTCCATTTTGTTGGACTTGTGGAAATTGGCTGAGTAGAACGTAGGCGTCCTATGTAAATGACAAATACATTTAATAGAACTAAGAACTCAGCTATGAGCCATTGCATTGGCTGTACACATTTAATATCTGACTTGGCATTTTCTGCTGAGTATTGCATGGTGCTTGGTCACTAGGTGTAGGCCATGAAACATGTTGCTATGCTGTACTAGCCACAAAGTGACTATCCGACGTGGAAGTATTCAAGGCTATCGGTATTTGTTTTGAATTTTTCTTTTAATTTGTTTACACGTTTGCATGGTGGATAGTCATAGTTACTGGCATTGCGTTTTGTACACGTTTGGCCAATCTAGATTTGCCAATGCCATAGAAAAATTGCATAAGGTGCACATTATAGGAAGGCTCTATGCATATGCTGAGTACATACAGCTCCTGGACATGTGGTTATCAGCTTGCATAAATATATGAGGAGCGTGATAATTCCATGTCATAAATTCTGAATTGTGGTGACTGCTTCAAAATTGGAAATTATAGTGAGCCAACGAAGCTTAATTCATTGATTTTGACTGGACGATATATTTTTAGGAATGTGGGCGAGTACTAATAGTTAATGAGTACATAGTGAAATAGCCAACAAGTTTAATTGCGTCGCGGTTTCCGTTAGGAATTTGGCAGAAATGGATGGCTGGCATAAAGCAGAAGTAATAAAATTTAGCTGGACAGCAAAAATGATGAAATTGATATTGAAAATTGGATATGTTGCGCAAGGGATAATTTTAGGAGTGCGTTTAAGGATTCGGTGGCCCAGAAAAAGGGGATTATAGAACAGATAGAATAATTTAGGGGAATCGGAGGGCGGGTGCGATGTGTTGGCTTGTGCAGGGAGCCGAACACGCCAAAACGGAATATGAGCGACGGTGTTGGCCTTGGCATTGAATTTTGTCGGAGGAATGGAAGAGCATGAGCATTTCTGCAGTGCGAGTGATGTTGGTGGGTGAGTGGTGTGTTGCCTGGTGGATTGAGTGAGTGCTGAATGGGTTGAATGGAGAGACATAGGTGGATCGGGACGGGCGAGGTTGGATGGGACTTGGTCTCTGTTTCTATGTGTCAGGGAGACGAAGTCTCGGAGGCGATTGTGTGCTGAAAGGCAAACTGGTAATCCCCTCGGCTCTAATCTCTCCGCAAATACAATACGTAATTGTGTAGAGGTCAGGAAAGGTCACCCATTTAGATGTTGGCAGTGGGAGAAAGTGATTGCTGCATTCCCCTCGGACTACAATTGCGGCATTCCTGGGTTCGTGGGGATGTTCGGGGGAGTGGGACGTTAGACGTACGTGTAAGATGATGTAAGAGTCTTTGGCTACGCTCCTGTCCTGCCCAACCTCTGCTACGCATATTCTGCCAGTCTGTCAGTAATGTGAGCGTGTGCGGCTCCAGGCATATTAGTCCATGTTGCTAACTGCAAATGTGCCCTGAAAATCCTTGCTTTGCCCTTCGTTCTGCTCATATTGATCTTCAATGAGAAATCCTATCTTCCATGAATCTATGTACACACGGAGTGTCGCTGTTCGTGCTCAACAGACGCTGCTCAGACGGAACTGTACAGCACACACGTTCTTTCCCTTCTCAAACAGTCTAGTCGGATCTGCTCCGTCCACACAGTACACCAAGAGATACATGACGGGAGGAGAGGAATTCATATGCGTCTCCCTCCTCCTTAGAACCTCACCACGTTAAGGACATGTCCATTCTGCAGGGCTGTAGCGTAGCTAGCTCTGTTTGTTTCCGTTTTTTCGTGTTGCAGTTGCTGCAGATAAAGTTATGTGAGTTGTCTAGGACAGATATCTATGTAGGTGCTTGACTAGGGATTGCTTGCCAGGAGAGAGGCTTCTAGACTCTGCCCTTCGTCCCCTCGCATATCCATCCGACGCTTATTACTACTGAGCACTCGCATCTCACTGAATCTCTCTCTCTGTGAGCGGACGAATGTTTTCCCCAGCCTTCCATCGCATCTCTGTCAGAGGACTTTCGGAAGAGTGATCGTGCAGAGGAGTCAGCCAAGGAAGCGAGCGTCGAATTGCGTCTCAGGACTACCAACATCTCTGTCCTCCGATTTCCCGATTCTTTCTCTCTCTCTCTCTCTCACTCTCATTGTTGTCAGGAGAATATTTACGTCCAGCTTCTCGTTGAATTGACTAGCGTGGCAGTTAAGACTTACTTAGCACTGCCTACTCCTCTGTGCTCTCCAAAAAGACGTTTCGAGTCGGCTGAGATTGTCATCGAATTTTGCCTGAGTGCAATCCACTGCTACTTGGGACAGTCATTTGCATATTGTAAAACTGTCATTACTTGAGTATTGTTTGCGACTCCTCCGGGATTCTGCTCTCTATCAGCGAAAGTCAAGAGAGATGCCCATGAAATCCCTTTTATCAACTCACTAAGCATTTCAAGCTAACCTAACCACAAGGTTTAATGAGTAAACAACAAGATAAGCTCTAATTGTAAACACTTCTCCCTTGTAAAACACAACAAAAGGCAATGCAACATTGCTAAACGAAACGGAAAACTGAGAGACTAAAAATAAATGAAAACATTGATAGTGTGAGGAATACTTTGGCTCCGTGGTAAGTTTTCCATATCACTACTAACCATAATATACATCCATCCACTCTGTACAGCTCTAATACTTAGTTTAACGGAGTGTTATTGTGTAACGCACATTTTTTGGAGGAGATATTATGTAAATACTTTCGGTGCTACTGCCACGAAAACGTTTATTATTCTAAATATAAATGTTGTGTACCTAAATTAGCCACTAAGCACAACGCACTCGAACATTCTGAGAAGATGTGTACGCTCTTCCCACTATTACACTCTTTCCCATATCCCATGCAAATGCCCATTGCTATTATACTAGGAGGATTTACATAGAGGTACATGTTTTTCTAGTATGAATAACCATGTGTATACAAATATTATACGTCCAGCGGTCGGCAGTTATGTCCTTCCTGTAGTTGTTAAGCTCCTCAATACGTTTGCTCTCAGGTTTCATAGAAGGGTAACAATAGAAAAGGGAAATGATGCATATGCCATAGAAAAGGAATTCTTGGACTTCATTAGATAGGTACTGACATTGTAAATAATTTATTCTCCAGGCTAAAAAATGCTCTTTTTTTATTTCTAGGCGGTGCTGGTGGAAAAGGGACTTGGGGAGCGTACGGATCTGAGCTTAGTGCTGACGCCGCATTGGACTACAAGGATCCTAACTACGACTCGGAATCTTTGGATAACGGAGACATTCATCTTGAAGCTATCATTCCCGAAATGTCTGACGAAGAAATTCAGGTAGTTCAGAACTTGTCAATTGCATTTGATGATGTGTCAACAGCCGTTTTATGAGACTAAATTTTGATGCTTTTTTTTAGAAAAATGTGGAAGGAATTGTTTTGGAGTATTTTGAACATGGTGACACCAGCGAGGTGATCGCCGCTTTAGATGAAATGAATGTGGGCGACAAAAAACACAAAGTGAGTTACATTCTACTTGAAGACTAATTTTATAGCTATGAAAAAGCAAAAAGCATTATTATAAACGTTTTTATTTTCAATAGATTATCATGATAGCAGTGGAAGCTGCAATGGATCACAAACCATCTCATCGTGAAATGACTTCAGTTCTGATCTCAGACTTAGCGGAAGAGACTATTTCCGCCGAAGAAATAGCCAAAGGTAGAAAACTTAAATGACGAATGGGAAACGCCAGGGAAACTTAGCAACATGCTTAATGACTCTATTTTTATTGGTCTTAACAGGATTTGAAGATCTTTTGGTGAACTTGCCGGATTTGATCTTGGACACTCCAGATGCTCCAACAATTCTTGGTAATTTCATTGCTCGAGCAGTGGCCGACGACTGCATTTCCGTGAACTATGTTCAGTCATGGAAAAATATGGCCCTGAATGAGCATTCAAAGTAAGTAAACCATTTATTTGAGGATGAGCAACAATGAGTCGACTGTGAGTATGTTCTGGAATTTAACATTTATGTGATTTGAACAGATCGGCAATGGCCCATTCGATGTCCTTACTGGTTGATAAAATTGGTATGCTTCGTTTGAATAATGTGTGGGGTGTCGGCGGCGGGGCTCAGCCTGTGAAGGCACTCAGTCGTCGCATTTACATGTTATTACAAGAATTTCTGTCTTCAAATGACACAACGGAAGCAATGCGTTGTTTGCGTGAGTTAGAAGTTCCACACTTCCATCATGAACTTGTTTACGAAGTGAGTTGGCGTTAATCCGCAATAATTCTTTCTAGTGCTGAATTAAAGCTTTAATTTGGAATCACTAATGACATTATTTATTTATTTATTTAGGCCATTGTGATGGCTTTGGAAGCAATGTCTGAGACTGTAGAAGATTCTATTTGTCGCTTGCTAAAGTCTCTCTTCAATTCTTGCCTGGTAACGCCGGATCAAATGCAGCGTGTAAGTATTTATCTCCGAAATGCACCAATTGTAGAATTCAATTATTCAAAAAGGTGTAAATGTATTTTAATGTCCAATTATCTATTTCAGGGATTTTTCCGCGTCTATGAAGATCTTCCAGACATTTGTATTGATGTCCCTGCAGCGTATTCTCTGATAGAACGCTTTGTTAACAAGGCTCAACGTCACAGCTTCGTTTCTGAAGACGTTGTTCGTCAAGTTCCCGTTCGGTAAGTTATCTTTTTGGAATCCTCGTAAATATGGAGAGTGGGAAATGAATGATGGGATTGTTATTAATTATAATTTGTGTGATATTGTAGCGGTCGCAAGCGTTTTGTCTCTGAAGGGGACGGTGGAAAAGTCAAGGAAGAAAATGTCGCATAACCTTCCTACAAGTTCGCAGGACTGGCACTCATGGTTACGAACTGGCTTGATTACTGTCCGACTTCAACCTACTGTCATCTCACATCATCAAAGAATTTTATTATATAACGGAATCGGCAATTGTTTCATTTCTATAAATATATTTATAATCATGAGTTATTGAATTAGTTAATTATCAGTATGGTTAATTAATGACGTAGAAAACGACATTCACCAGGAATGCTTGTTGCAAATTATAACACATTTATGATAAAATGTAACCCGTGAGATTACAGATTATATATAAACCGGTTTACTAGTATTTATGTTTAATTATCGATTTACGTATCAAAATTATTTCAAAAATGTCTCCTGTCGAGAACTGATAAATCTCGGAGGAGACTTTGAAGTAAGACTGAGCCAAATCTCAATCTTACTGTCTGATTCCTTTCCCACATTATTGTTTTACAGTCAAGGTTATGTTTTTGCTTATGTTTTATGAGGAATGCTACGATTTAGGCGTAGTAAATTCTAACCTATTGGCTCGTTGACGTCGTGGACTTAAGTTGGCATCTCAGCCAGCAAAATTGCAGTAGTTTTAAATTGAAAAGAGGAAGGGCACTGAGGAGTGATCCTGTACAATTTTGGAAAGGATCAAGAATCACATTAGTTAGTTTCCCTTGATCTAACGAAAAGTGTACCTAACATATAACCCAAAGTATTGGCTACCTATAACCCAAGCAATCAAGTGTGGGCGAGTCATTAAAATTTTCAATAATAAAATTGAACGGAGATGTTTAGATCCGTGACTATATAAATGACGTGACGTGAGTGCAGTAAAATTCGACCGACACTGTGTTGTTTCGATGAGAGGAGGAAATTTACAATTGTACTGTATGAAAGTTGATTCCAGAGAGTGAATTTGATTGCGGTGTTTGTAAGTATATAGGATACTAAATATTAGAGTACATAAGTATATAAATAAATAGGTATGTCAGTCACTTTGGCTCTTTTGGAGCTCGTGGTGATGTGGTAGTTGTATGCAGAATGTGGTGATCTAAAAGTAACTGTTGCAATCGAAAGAAACTACTCGTATATTGAGAAAGTAAATAGTGTGTTGATAGTCATTACGATGACCAATTTACGAAGTTTGTCACCATCATCATTGATATCAATTTATTGTGAACTGTGAAGCCATTTTTCGAGAGTGAACTAAAAAAAATAACAGAGTGAACTATAGGAGCAGACATGGTACCAATCACGACGCCATACCTCAGGTTCAGATTCTTAATTATCATAAATATAAATAGGGATTCGTAAAAAGCAGCCATAAATTACAACTGAGTCCCCTTACACGTTTTATAGTAGTCTACGTTACAATTAGTTAGGGCGTAACATAATATGCAGTATACTGGCACCCGACAGACAAACTTACTTACACACCTACCGTAGAAAATTAGAATTTGTAGAATTAGAAAGCAGGCAATTTTCACAAACAAATCGCTATTCGGGTACATTCACTTCAAAACTGAATGTCATATTAGTGCAAAGTTTATATCGAGTAGTACTTTTCCAGCCTCATTCGTAGATTTGAACGGATTCTAGAATACTGTAATTATTGTTTCTGCTTTATGTTTTCCTAGTTACTATAATATTTTATGTACCATCTCAATTGTCAAGAAAAGCTGAATTTACTTATTGTTACATGAAATAATTATGTATCATTACACCATGAATCGTGAATCATTACTGTATTTGATGTCAACTGAATATTTAAGCTTCGAGGACCAAATTTATTATGTTCTTTTCTTTTTCATTAGTTCAAATAATAACTTTTGAAGAAGAATGGTTCAGTCGCACGTGTGTTGTGAACTTTTTTGTTCAATAAGACGTTATATGGCTTCTTATTAGCTCCTGTGTTTATTATTATTTGCCTCGTTTTGCATTCCCTCTCACCAATTATTACTTTCGACTGCTCATTCATTTCATCCGCATCTTATCCTTTCATATATACCTCTACTCGTCATATTTATTTATTTTATTTGCATAGTTCTAAATCAAAACATAAATTTTGTCTGCATATTATTATTTACAATTGCACCATATCTGCACCTAATTTTTCAATGTCTATATGTTATAGAGTACGCTTTGCATACACCTACATTCCTTTCTGTTTAATGTGCACATCCATTTATAATAATCATTGTTGTAATACCCTGTGTCAAAAATTTCTCACAAAAGGATTCAATCTGAACTTTTTCCAGTTACTGAAATCTGGCCCGCTTTATTACATTACATGTAGCGCTTATATCAAGCTGCTTTGGTTAATACTACCAGCAAAACAAGTACTTTAAAGTAAGCTAATTGATGTATAAAGCCTACATACGTACCTATGTTATTGTAGAAATTGACCTAAAAACTCTTCCATGACAATCCCCGTAAAATTTTATGTAAGACTCAAAATTGACAAAAAAGAGTACAAATACGGGATTGAAAGCTAGAAACTCTATTATTTCACAGACTCGTTGCTAATATCATACTTTCAGCAATGGAATAGTAAGTAACTATGCCTGAGCTGTGTCTGTATCGTACCAAAAGTTCTACTCGACCGACGACCCCATTTGTCAATTCTCCTGACCCCCAAATTGTACAAGTATATTCAGAAGATTCTGATATACAGAGAAAATCACACTCACTCACTCTTCTAACGTTTACCGTCTATTTACTAGTAGTTTGTGTATAAAACCGAATGAACATTATGATATTCTGTCGAATGTCAAAAATTAATTGATTACAAAATAATTTTTCTGACTCGCTATTACTATTTTAATCTGTAGATGATGTTTCAGGTTAGTATTTTTATGAATGCGTCTCAACAGGTGTATCTTCCTACTACTAGAGGATTTGTTACACCAGGAACACAAGTATCTAAAAAAATACAACTATTAAATTCTAAATACAAATGTAATATTATTCATTATTGGATAAATATATAGCCATATAGATTATTAGTAGGAATCAGACTTTGATGGTATTGCCCAGCAAATAAATAAAACCATCAGTAATAAGATATCATTTTTGGAAATTGTAAACTGTCACATTTTTCCAATAGCAGACATAAAAAAACATGAATCCGACATAATATTTACTCATATAGACTCACAATACTACTAATCCATTTTACATCTTATTAAATATATACATAATAACAAATAACTGCCTATACTATTACAAATAGACTACGATAGGTAATAATATGGACAATTTCCAAATTATAATGACCTCGGAATGAGTCATGGCTACTACAATAATGCAAAGTAGATTTCTTATAAGGAATATGCTCTGCTTAATTCGTCAGACGCTTAAACTGTCACACTCAGTGCAATTCATAAATAATAAGTCCTGTTATAACTCAATGTTATCACATTATCAAGTTAGGCCAATTCAGAGGTAAACAAAATCATAAAATCTGATGTGCTTAGAAAGGGATTTAATTTCGTAGCCAGAAATAAACTTTACCGTACGATTCCACTTGGTTTTCGTGCAACGTAACTTGCATTCTCAGATTCATACCGCACTCCACACTGTCTGCAAGATTTCAAGTGCAGGGCTAATGCTTTTAGTTTTTTCTGAAGGTAATTTCCCGATGCACTGCAAGTTGAGTAATTGCACTTGGAGTAAAATATTTAATAGCCTATGATTTGGCATACTATAAAACAGATTTACGACAGAAATTAAATTCTTGTTTTATGATGCATAATCTGAAAGAGGTAGAATCAGAAAAGGAGGAAGCGTCTGTATGCAAAGTTTTTTGAACTATGAGGACTACAAACAGTTGTTTTTATTTTTTAAGTCTGTTCGGAGAATGAATAGGAAATACAACTAGGGCTGAGCCTAAATCCCATGGGAAATATGTTCTTCGAAGAAAGAGCAAGATCTGAGAGTTTTATTTATTAGCCATAGACATCCCTCGTAATGTCAACGCCTTTTCCAAGTGCAAAGGTAAATGTGCCTACTTTTAGAATCCCTTTGAATGATTTTGTGTTCAATGTAGTATGTTGTGTTCAAGTGCATGATGTATGTCTATGTAAATGAAACACCACAATAATCGAGCAATGCATACCTTTAGAAACTATCTCAAACGTGTCAATGATTTCCATTGTTTGCCTTATAATTGACATTTATTACTTTATAAATCAGCATGGGCTATGTTCGTGTAAATTGGTACTCACCAAACAGCACAGTCTATTGGCCACATGCAATTCTCTTAGACCACCTATATGCCTAATAAAATTCCAAAGCAATTATAGAATAAATGTCTTTTCCTGTGTCTTTGCTAATTTAAGACCTAAATGCACAAAACCGCTGACAAAATGGTGACGCATTTACAGCAATACAAATTCTAAATTAATCGGCAGACTTTAAGACAGAAAAGAGCCATCGTCTAAAATTCTCACTGTGTGCAGGAAAACTCAAATACTCACGCTTCATTTGTGACAGAGATTGATTTGGTTCTTAGACTTAGCAAAGTTTGCAATTGTGAAGGTTTAAAAATTGAAGAGAAATTTTAACAATTGATGACTCCTACTAGCTCTTGTGAATTATAATAATGAAATTGAAAGACACCCTTTCTTGGAGGATCAGTTTTGAATATATTTAAGGAAAGCATTTTTAGATGGGGATAGGGATATTCAGCAAGCATGGCTTATCTATGTATGTAATTCATGATAATAAATGCTATGCTATGATTCTGACTTTCAATTTTCTTCGAAATTGACGGATGGATTCTCAAATGACATTTTCGTCGTTATAGGCAAAAATACTTGTTAATAGATAAGTGGGACACATAAAGCAAATCAATAATAAAAATTTAAGCATTGTTCAACTTAAAATGTCTAGATCTAAAGCCTGATAATTAATTTATAATTTTAAAATCCTACTCAGGCTCAATACAAGAGGAAAGACAGATTCCGTACATATATACAGACCTTTACTATTCAATAAAATTGTCGCGTCC
>JAAAYG020088487.1:0-34614 GCA_009936455.2 Tomocerus minor | reverse complement strand
TAAATTCCTGGCACCCAAAATATTTAGATCCAACATCGGAATAAAAATCGAATCCGATAATCGAATCCGATAAATTCCTGGCACCCAAAATATTTAGATCCAACATCGGAATAAAAATCGAATCCGATAATCGAATCCGATAAATTCCTGGCACCCAAAATATTTAGATCCAACATCGGAATAATTATCGAATCCGATAAATATTTCGTTAACTTACTAAATTATGGTATAACCTAAAGTAACCTAACCAGTGATCGACAACACATCGACTTCAAACTGGTGTTGGTTATTACACCAGTAAACATTCTCCATTAGAAGGACAACTGGACAATCCTTGGACATTATATATATATAGGAACAGAATTAACTGCTGGATACAAACACAGTGGAAAAAACCCAATCCAAACACCATGAGAATTTCGAACCCATATGATCTTTCGCAACAGACATTGAGGATGTCACATGGCATTAGTAGTTGTAATTAACGTTGATTTAGACAGAAATCTTTCTTTTTATACTTATAATCATATTTATATTGAATAGAACGCAATATGCCTCTTTAATGAATAAATAGTCACCTTTAAATAAAATCCTACAGAATATGAGTGCTGTTTACCTTTACATGCAAATACTTATGCATATGTGCTTAGGTACTTTTGTTAAGCATAATTGGAATAGACACATTACAGTATACATACCTTGAACTGCATTTCCCTATAATACATTCGCCTGTAACAACACGGTAAGAAAAAGAGGGCCTCTGGAGAAAGAGTATCCAGGAAAATCATTGTTCAAAGAGAAAGAGAGTCCGCAATTGCGTAAGGAATACAGGAAAAAGAACGAAGATGAAGGGGGTGCACACATTAGCAACATTGTCCAGTAGGAAGTTCAAACAATATGCATTTTTCCATTTTTGATACTGGAACTGAATATAACAGTTAATTAGTTCTTGTACGCCTAATTACAAACACTTAAAAGAATTGGTAGAGAAATTGTGAGTGGCATGAATTGGTTTTAACTCAGGCAATTACAACACATAAATGTATGACTAATTTATCTGCAGAGATAACCTGACATTCTTATACTGGGACTCATCCAAACCATAAAAGCTAAAATCGTCAGGCAGTGGAAAGCTAGCTCAGATAAGATGACCGTCTGCCCCTCCGCTCGCAGATTACTACTGACGCCTCATTTTCATTCATTCCTTCATTCATTCATTCACTCATTAATAAATGAGACAAATTAGAGTTGAAGTTGACGCTCGCCAATAAGTATATTATAATATTACTATACCTTAACTACATTAATTAATGATCCTACAATTAGAAAGGCGTTCGACGCTTATACACATTACATGATTCATCCAATTTTTATGACTAAATAATATAAATCCTGTTTACAGTTACAGTTATGTAACGCACAATCAGTATCACTGCAAAGATGTGCAGTTTCATATCAACTTCCTAAATGCTAAATTAACGGAAATATACGATTCCTAAGTATCACCCAGCAAAGATTTTATATCAAATTGAATATAACTGCTTATTTCCAACCAACCAACTTTCTTAAAGCTATGTTTATAAACCATTGAATAATCTGATAAACCACCTCAATGTCAATATGAATCGGTGTAATGAACATTGAATAATCTGACGACAGTACCTAATAAATGTTGACTTCAATATGAATCGGTGTACTTTAGAAACTATCATCGAAATTTCAAAGTAACTGCTAGGATTGATAACTTAGCTTCGTAAAAATAACTCAGAAAAGTTTATTAAAGTTTCCTAAAATGGTCTCAAGTTTTCTAACATGGGGTACTGGGACACCATATCGTCTTCTTAACCTGACTTGAAAGCTTTTTTAAAAATTATGTAGCTTTATCGTAATGCTTACCGATTTACCTCTTTTTTTGTCAAAAGCATTAAAATTTGACACATTTTTCCTAAGGCCCTGCCTAATTATCTTAAAATTCAAACACAATTTCATATTTAATAGACACAGTAGCATCTGATACATCGTGTACATAGGTACATATTTTATATAGAAAAGGATTGTTAATATTGGTATGGCGATTTCAGCCTCAAAATTTTAATTCCATCTAGAGCTGTACACTGTAAAAGTTGATGCAGGCATAGAATACCGTGGTACTCAAAAGTGCATCACGGGCGACCGCCTATTTTTTAGCTTCATGCGTCATTTTTTACCAAAAAACATTTCTGCATCTTTCCCATTTATTTCACACCGTCGCCATCTTGTGGTGGCCGTTAGCTTCAGTAATGGTATTAAAAACAGTTCATACAATTATAGAAAATTAATTCATTTTTCACACTTAAATAACTTTCCACGTGCCCCAACATGAGATTATAAATGGAAATGATGCTATACAACTGTTAGTATGCCAGATTGAATGATCTAAATGATCTTGAACTATGAATATATTTATTTATCACCTCCTAATTAAGATAAGCTTTGGACTTTGGTTAAGTAAAAAAGGCTATTAACATTATAATATCTCTTATTTACAATGTAATTGACTGAATGTATAGAAAACTATTATTGGTCATGTTGAGCAACGCAATTAATGAACGAATAATATTTTTATCATGTGTGTTCACATTTGTTTGTACTTGTGCTACAGTATAAATATATTACATAAATATCAACTTCTTATTTAAGAAGTTGATATTTATGAAATTGGCAACAGGAAGACCTCGAATAAATACAATAAATACATACATGTACCTGTTATAGGGTAATATTCCACTACAAATTAAATTACAACAAAGCTACGGCTGTTAGTTATGGTAGGAAAAGTTATCTGAACTGAATACAGATAGTCGAAATATTAAAATGCGGTGAAATAATAACTATTCATAGAAGAAGGGCAGTTATATTATACCGACCAAACACACAAGATGGGAGATGAATATTGTGAGACACTTTCTTTTAGCTATTTCTTGATGCAAAGCAAGTGGTGACTAAAAACTAAAATCATTGAACACCAACGGACAATTTCAGCTAAAATTCTTCAAAAATTCAGTTGCATGATACAGGTGCTTGTACTGCTTGTCCCTGCCACAAAAACGTCAAAAACACTTAGCTACAAAGGCAATCTGTGACTTAAGTCCATATTGCTGAAGCAAAAAGAATTCTACGTTTACAATTTATGAAATATCCTATTTTTATTGCACTAGAATGCTATAAGGCGTATAAGAGAAAATGAAGTGACACACAACAATATAAATAATAACATACGGTTTAAATTATTTTATTGCTCAGTAAAAGTTTAAAATTAGATGAAATATCGCGCAAAATATTATCGAAACAGCAATAAGTAATGAATGTGCACTGCACTATAACAAAAACCGACGACGGCTTTTTTCCAAATCATGTCTCTTGTCAGTAGAAATGAAGATATACTCTCCAGATTTTGAAGAAAATGTCCCTTTTTGCATGGATCTCAGTTTCAACGTAAATCTAGGTCCCAATTCTCGGAGGGCCGCTTTTTTACCTTCACCCTTAAACTCGTACCTGCAATGATAATGATTAGTTTAAACCAAGCTCTCAGTGCAACTTTAAACTTATTTAAACTTCAAGAAATAATAAGTAAACTTAATACCGATGGTGACGCACGAATATATAATCTCTTTGATTATGAAATGTAACCACGCGCCGTCCCTTAAATTGTGGCTCCTGGTGAAATAGTGCAGCAAACATTCTTGAAACTGAACATCCGAGATGAGTTTGAAAGTTCGTTAAGAGTATTTCTGGTTTATGGCTTGTGATTTCTCGCCAATCCCTCTACAAAAAAATAATTGCTTAGTCTTTCAAATTATTTAATAACATTCTCTTGTCATACTTATTTCCTAATAACATTACAAAATGTAAAAATTACCTTAATATTCTTGGTAAGCTTAACGTTGCTGATTTTGAAAAATGAAGTCGGCCCTTCCGGTAAATGAGAGATAAGCATACTGCCTAAAAATCAAACGTTACATATTTAATTGTAGGGCTTACATTATAACCAGTATTTACAGATAAAGTATGTTGTGTGCTGGAAAAAAAATTGTTTGTGGCTTACTTGGTTTTTTATTATGTTCATTAATGACAATCACATCTGTAAACTCCTTTTCGATAGCCTGCTCAATAATAGTTTTCACTCTAGACTGCCGCCGGTGAAATACAGTTGAGTTTGGAAGAATTCGAGAAAATTCTTTAAGGAAAAGCCGTGTATTCTATCATTAAACAAAGCTTAATCAATTATTTATGTCAAAATTTCTTTCAAATTAGTAAAATAGTAATTCAATTACCAAATTTGGATTCTGGCACGAAGTAATGATAATTTTTGGAACATAAGTTTTTGTAAAATAGCTTTCAAATTCATCTTGCAGTATTGATTTGACAGCCAGTTCATCGCTTACATCAATCTGCGACAGTTCTGGATGTCTGAGAGTCTCCAAAGTTTTCGGCACCTGTTTGGGGGGAGCATCTTCGCCAAGAGCTTCTGCCTCCTCTTTACGCTTTCGGCGTTCTGTTTTCTGAAGCTGTTTTAAAGAATAAATAAAGATTTAGAAAATTATTTATCTTTAAGAGTCATTCAGATTATCTTTATAACAAGTTGTTTGACATAATATACCTAACTATGAAAATTAGGTCGGCAAAAGTTGTGTAATGTACCAACTTAGTTTGTCGGTTATCATTGTTGAAAAGCATACTTATTTAAACTACAATTATTCTGGGTAAGCCAAAACCATGCTTAATGAAAGCTTAAAGATGAAATAAACGTAGACAATACAATTTTTCGTAAATACAAAATAGATGAAATTTCAGTGCTGCCATTAATTTTGAAAGCGATTTATTAATTAAAATGCCATATTCTTCATGTTGTTACTAAGCTGTTACTATACTATTTAAAACTTTTAAGAAATTGGATATAAACCTTTTTCTTCTGTTTCTTTAGTTTTGCTACTTCTGCCCTTTTTCGGTACTTATTGGAGTACTTGTTCACTTTAGACAGTAATCCATTGTATTCCCACTCCGTAACTTCTTCAGGGCTCCTCTTTTTCCGATTTCTTGGCTTATCTTCAGAATCCGAATCGTCACCACGTTTTCCCATTTTGTTAAAATTCAGTTCAGTGAATGTTAAAAAAAGCTTTTACACTGAAACCATGTACCGAAATTTAGCTTTACGATTTGAAGTGTCGGAAATCAGTTAAATAGTTGTCAAAGATATTTTAGAATTAGAATTAATTAGAATTGTTGAACAATTACAGACGAGCACATGCACCATGAGCTACAACAGCACATTTTCCTCCGGCAAATCAAACAAACCGCAGCACGAAAACACATCGAGTTCAGGGAACAGCCACAGTACCTTTACGTCGCATTCATGTCCAACTAGAAACTAAAGCTTTCATACAACATACAGAGGGGAGCAAAAGGTTTAATTAGTATTGAGTGCATGATTGAAGTGTCTAATTTCAGAAAAATAAAGAACGTTTATTGTTGACAAATTGTGCACGAACGAATTTCATTGGAAATTAACACTAGAGCACCACTATTATGAAGTATTATAAAGTAGAAAATAAAAGTCATGTAATTTACTATAACATTGTTCGTAAAATAGTTGTTTCAAATTGAAATAATAAGGACATTTTTCCTAACGAGATATGAAGTGATAATAGTTCTTTATGAGAGTTTGATAAGACTCTTTAACACTGCGGAATAATAATAATTGAGCCATTAGTAATGAAAATTGATCATTCATTTCATATTTTGACATTTTAAATTTTATTTGGATTAGAATTGAATTAAAATAACTAAGCAGTAAATGACAATTAAGGATATTAGGTTGCAAATATTGGTAGGTGCCATGGAAAGGAATACAAATACTTTCTGGAGATCCGCTACTCTTGACCCTCCCTGTACTAATATAAACATGCATGTGTCACTGTCGGGTGGTAGGCACAGCCTTTATCCGCTTATTGAATATGGATGAAAAAGTAGCGTTCTTGTAAGCTCAAAATAGAATGGACATGATTGTCTACAATTTTATGCGATGACCATAGTAATTCCTTTCAAATTCTAACTATGCATGCCTTTGTCTCCTTTTAAGAAAATTTTAGCCCCGTTAACTTAGAATGGCAACGTTTTGCAGAACAATAAATGAACAAAAATTAATATTTCTATTTTTATCGACAAAATTTTTGATTAAAACCAGACCAAAATAATCCAAATACCGCCTGAGACATTTTTTCACCTGCAAGGCTGCAATTGGCATTTTGTGGCTGAGGAATGGGGACTCCTTTCGGCCACCGAACGAGCACGGAGCATGTTTCACATGAGTATGCAATGTGTAGCTTGGTGCCACCATGTACCTTTGACGTATATGCACAGTGCCTATATCTTTATGCAAAAATCGCTTGGAACAGACAACCCCCGCAACAATACAAACTTATTGTGCAAATTAATAGGTAATCAGAATCAATAAGAGGTCATTTAAATTGTATGACATAAGAATGCCCATGTGATGTGAGTGTATGTGTGTAACACTTTGAGTTCTGATGTTACACGATTCACTCGACTCACGACTGATCAACAACTAAACTGTTATACAGTATCAAAGTTACAAGACTGTTACATTCCTACATTGTATGCATTGTATATCACATAAATAATTATCACATTCACCGCAATCAAAATACAAGTTAGTTTTGTAACCTCCACACGCTTTTACTGCAGACTCTGTTGACTGAATGGAATTCTTCGGCCAGATACTGTACTGAGACTGATACATCACAATCACAAGTGTTCCCTCCTGGCAGACAGACTTGTAAAATACAAATAAATAATGCTGATTTTGTTGTTTTTCGGGCACATGTGATTTTCCAAAACCATTATACATCATTAGTCCAGTGTCGTCAGTCGTGTACTATTTAACGTCAATCAGCTTTCAGTGCCACTAATTTGGAGACTGTCAATTATTGTGACTGAATACAGAATATAATTCCTGAACCGGTGAACAAACAAGAGAATAGGATTGACAATATTTCAAGGTGAGTCTTAATAATTTGCAATTCATTGCATTTCTGTCCTGTCATCTGAAATGACTATAATATTAGCTGTGGAATCGAGACACTCGGGAAATTTTATTTAAGCCAAAAATGGTAACAATTGACGTCGATCGGGGCGGATTTTCGTTTATAGAAGGGTAATACAGGGATTAGAAAATGAATTCAGTTGTCAAAAATGCATTTACATCACATCTACATAGCATCAGAAACATGACAAGCCATTGCCAAGTTACAGTTGTTTGAATGATAAATGGTATTTTTATATTTCCATGCATTGACAATCGAAATAACAGTCAAAATATTGTTTTTAATCTATCATCTGTCCGTTGATGAAAGAAGGGCAAAGATTTGAATGATACTACGATCATAATCATCGCCTAAATTTTATGATCATTTGTGTGGACCAAGCCAATTGCCAGTCTATAGAGACTACATTATATAGTAAGATGAGAATTTAGAATGTCAAAACATATACGTAGTGAATCAGAGCAACATAATTTGTCTTTCCGGCCCTGTAAATAAAAAATAATACCATAAACAGGTTTAAAAAGTTCAGTTCCAGGATATGTTCCTTAAAGAGGACCCTTTTATAAATCAGAATGATCAGATTACATATGATCATTGTGCTCATGGCTCATGTCCCAGAATACATAATATAAGAAAGTTGCAAGGTCATTTCGAAACAGCAAACCTAGAATAGTCATTATAGTGCATAACTGTAATTGGCTTAAGTTGTGAAAAGAAAAAAGACTTAAATAGAGTGATTATTATAGTATAGTAATATTCTATTCTATACTGTTCCTTTGTTCCTTAATGCTTCAGCTAAAAATTGTAAAAAATGGGTCATGTGATAATTTGATTTTGATATAGCTTTCTGCATTAATTATTGATGCCAAGTTAATTAGGATACTAAACCTACTTAATTTTTTGTCTATTGGACTTGTAAAAAATTAGGTACACAATTTTTCCAAAAATGCTATTTTCTGCTAAACGGATTGAGGAATCTCAAATATCTACCCACTTAAAATCCTCAACAGACATTGTTGAGGTAAAAAGAGAGTTGAAATAAAACCTCTGATGTGGGTGCTGCTTTCACTGCATCGGTACAGCGTGTCTTGTAATGGTTTTTAGAAACACAATCTTGGTTATTTTGGTGTATGTTTTTCGACTTCGACTACTAATGACTAGCATAAAAATAAAACATAATGGTGGTTTATATAGACGCATTATGTTTGGTAGGTAGGTGCTACAGGCACAGGCTGTACGTAGGTAGAGAAATGCATTTTAGAGCCACCAAGGCAGAAAAGCGATTGTTGGGCAGTAATCTAGATATTGAGATTTTTGTTACCATATCATTCCCCAGAAACATTGAGTCTCCATTTTTGGATGTAATTTTTAACCCAGACATTCCAGAGAGTATGTAGAAAAAAATAGAAAATCTTTGCAGTTGGTCTATGAGTAAAAATTCAATCGTAACTAAAATAACTTTTAACACATTCATTTGTATATCGGCATTTTCAAAAAGGATGGAATATCAGGAAATGTTGGTGTTGCAAAATCCCTGCATTGCATTCGCCAATGACTACTAAAAAATGATAAGAATTAGATGAGTAGCAACAGAAATGTCAGCACCATCAGAAGGTCACAGGATGCAAATCATTAATAGGTAGGGATTAGATTGTAGTTTCTGTGCTGCTAAATTGTACTTTGTACTGCACAATTTTAGCAGATGGAAATGATGGAAAAAGCCATTAGTTAAATTGATTTCAATGGATGAGAAGGAAAGGTTTATAATATTACAATGTGAGCATAACAATAGGATTATGACTTATTAGAGTATCACAATTAGAAAGGCTCTATGGACTGTTTAATTTAATAGAATCTCTCTACGGATTCAAGTTGCCAGCGTGTACAATTATACAAATGCATAATGTGGTGGAGGGAAAGAGCATGAGCAAGAGATTAATGTTGTTCTGATCTGATTAAGAAGGTTAGATTAGAATATGTCATGTCACGTATAGTCACGTCTTCGTTGTGTGGGTTGTTAGTGTGTGTGGTGAGGGCGGCATAACAGAGACCGTCAGACTCTACGGATGTTTCATACAAGACAATTTGCAAAACTGGCAAACTGGCAAATAGTTTTATTATTTCTAATTGCAGGACGGAATATGTAACAGTCGTATTACCTTCTTGCTAAGAAAAAGCTTGTTTCTTCCAAAAGTATATATTAATCTATACTTTCGTTTTTACAGTAGTCATATAATTATATCGAATTAATATAATAATTAGCAAAATAAATAAATTAAATTAATAAGTGCCGACACGCCAGACAATTCAACACAAAGTTGTTGTCATTCAATTTTTGCTTTTTCATTTCAAAACTAAATTTAAAATGTGAAATGGATTTATAAACATTATAAAGTAATGCAACAATTGTACAAAATTGTCGCTGCCAAACGGAAGATTTTCCAATAGTTGAAACCGCCTTGGATGAAATAGACGATCCTTGTCTAAGAGTGACCGTCACTAAGTAGACTTTATTTGCAATAATATTATTTGGTCGTACATATAAAACCTGTAGGTTCCTACACACATACTACAGTTAGACTACACATACGGTGTATGTGTTTCTACTCTCTCTCTCTCTCTCTCTGTCCAAACTTCTAAAAGCCTGCTGCCTACCTATTTATGATTGTAATTATGATACTATACGATTGTATATATGTAATACAGTGTAACATAATACTAATTTAGTAATTCTTCTCGTCTGTAATTGTTATACTACAGAAAAGATAACATATAAACTATGATGCATGCATAATTTTAATTTATACAAAACTTACATTCATATCATACTTTGATAGTATTGTAATTATAAGAGTAAGTACATATTTAAGTACATAACGTCAACGTGCAAAAACGAGAGAGACAGAGCATAGCCACATGACATGTGTAGAAATAGAAGAGAAGTTGGTCCTAGTCATTATAAGATCATTTCAAAGAGTTGTAGCTACAGACATTTTTTAATCAACGACGTCAACGTGGCTACCTATGTTACCTTTTCGTTTAGTGATTTGATTATAGCGTAAGCGTTGCGTTAGCATAGCAAACAAGATAAATGCTTTTATGATCTTGCATAATGTTCTAAATTAGCAAGTAGAGATTTCGTAGGGTCGCTGTTGGAATGGGCCCAATGAGATTTGTACTTCTCATGCATTCCACAGCGTTCCAGTGTGCATTACAATGTCGTGATGGGGCATGAATATTCTCAGCCAAGAGAATCTTTTTGGTAGTAGACGCATCCGCATTTGAACTTTTGTTTTGCATGCAAAGCAGATAAACGGTCAATAAGTCAAGAGATTATAGATTATCATCTAAATACCATCCCACTCCGTTTTGCAGATAAGTTGAAAGTTTGTTGGCCTATTTTTTAGCAATGTTGACGATATCCAATTACTTCACATACATACACAAACATATTCACTCACTTCACACATCCCTCCTATAACCCTCAGCATGTCTCTCTGTATGCATAGTGTAGTATAACAGTTTATGCTCTCTGTAAATGCTCAGTGCGTTGCGTCGTGCTATGATACTAATCACTCCTTCAAAATTCATGTTAGTGTGCTTACAGGCAAACGACTCTATGAATGAATGTTTAGTAAAATAGTCATAGACATCAAATTCGATTACATTCAATGAGTGTTGATGTTGGCGTGCTATATGTTTCTCTCGTACGTATTGTTTTATCTACTTAACTTTAGATTTGCTTATTATTTTCTCAGGGCTTCATTTCATATAGCTTTACAGCAGCAACCTCCACTTTTCTATGTCGTCTATCTATTGCTCCTTTTACTTCATCTTATCTTGCAATCCTATGATCGAACACGCAGTCTAAGTACACAGACATCACAACTTCTTAGCTGGCTAATGTTCCTCAGCTCTGATCACTCGTTTTTTTTTCAAATTTTACAATAATAGTTATTGTCGCAAATTCGTTGTTTGTGCTATTTGCAAATGTGAACCGTTTTGTTGTGAATGTGAAAACGAATGTAGTAAAAAAAATCACATTGGATATTGGATTCGAAGGTTCGTTTTTTTTTCTGAAAATTTATCAATAGTTGAAAAGGCTAAGAATTTAATTGAAGCATGTACGTTTATAATGTTTAAAAAAAATCAGAATATATGTTTTTAACGACAGTTCAGTGATGTGCCTACATATGGGTAGCCGAAAAGTGTTTCTGTAATTCGTAAACTTATAGGCAACATAGGAATAGTTATAAATGGGTGTTTCCTTCAACAATCTTTCAACCTATCTACAGTTGTTCGCTACACAAAACGTTGTGTCTCTGAATTAATCATGTATAGTATTGTGAAAATATGAAGATAGTACCTACTAAACTTAGTAAATTATTTTTGCCCGTAATTACAATAATTATCTATGTGCATAAGAAAACAAGGGCGTAGTATTTAAGATTTAAAAAATATTTAAATTGGATACTTATTTATTTACATTAGTCATCTTGGTTGTTTTTGTATTACTTAAATGTTGCATCTGCATAATGTTTCTCTAAATCCGGCAGTCTTTGTAATTGTTTTTGCTGCAGTGTAGTAGTGGTAGATCTAGTGTGGGTGGGGTGGGTAATCCTGTCCAGGAGAAAATTCTGAGATTAGAAGAGACATTTTGCCATCAATTACAAATGTGTTGTGTTTTGTAACCCACTTGTCATGATTTTGAATGGATTTGGGCAAGAGAAGTAGGAGCAGAGACAGCATTGCTATTTCTATTGTCTTTGGACATTTCCATATACATCTTTCTGATGAGAAGTTTAAAATTGTTATCATTTATGAGTTGTATATTCCATTGGTTAGTAACGTTGAGGTAAATTAAAATGGAGAAGGAACTGCTTTAGGTGTCTTATCCATGGGATATCATTGAGGTCAAAGTTTGAGAAAAAGTATTTTATTGAAGTTCGCACAGAAGGCTATGTAGCCTAGCTGGATGGTGAATATGGCGGGGGCGTCCTTTACCAACAAGCAAAGGAATAGTCTGATCTGATTGCAAAATGCAAGGAGTGAAGTAAACAGGCTTGGCTAAAGGTATGCCTTCTCTTCTCTAGTCATCTCTGCTGATCTTAAATCAGTTTTGCGTAGGCTGAAGATTTACCACACCGCCTTGCTGTGGTTCATTTCATGCAAAGTGTCTGTCGTCTGTCTAACTCGAACCTCTTCTCTCCAACAATTACACACAGCTCTGTTCAGGCAGACGAATCCACTCGACTGAGAGAGTGAGTGCATGCATGGATCTTTTCCGTTCCCTCACTAACTAGTTGCAAGGCTGAAAGTTTCCTTTTAAAGTTATTGCAGTTAATACTTAACTACAGTTACCTACTTTGTATATCTGTCTGGGATGTGCAGCCCTGCTCCTGACAGTACTGTGTCACTTTTTACTAAACACATCCACGACCACAGTCCAACATTTTTATTTCTCTAGGAGTGCCCACTTCGTTTTTATAGGTCCAAAAAGTTTCACAACAATATAAAAGCTCTGTTAAAGTGAGTTGGTCCTTTTTGCCATTATTTATCTAGGTACTTAGAATAGTGACTAGTTGTTTAAGGTGAACATACCTACTTACTTGTGTTATTTGCGTTGTGCTCATCGCTCGGCGACTTCACTTTTTACTCAGATACCTACGCTCATCAGTTATATGATACTTTGATCGTAAAAAGTGTAGCTGTGCCACTTTTACTTATATTCATTGAAATAAAATCACTTTCGTTCAATTCACAAATTTTAGGAAGTGAATTTTTTCTCTTTTATTATTGGTGGTTGGCGTGACTTGAGTGTGACGGATATCAGTTGGTTAAAAAATTACTAAATACTCTGTAATACACCTATTCACTATTCCCCTGTGGGTTTTTTGTGAGAGCTATTTTGACACTTCGAACCTTAATAAGAAGTGCGTAGCCCCTAATATGGGCAAAATTGCTTGGGCTACACTGAAATAATGTCAGGAGTCAGGAATAGACAATATACATGTAGCCTCTGACTACGATTAGTCATCAACCAGATAATAATACAAAAAATCCTAACGGAATTTATACCTATACGTAAAAATAACATCGGAGAAACAGGTGTATGTACATAGTTTATTTTTCAAATGCAGATGTTCTTAAAACATAATCGCACCATCGACCATCATGTCAAATTCTAATTTACATCATTCCAACATATTTATCTACACATTTAAAAATAATTGCAAAAACAATCTCGAAGGAATTCAGGAAAAATATACACAAGTTATAGCCGAACACTACGAATTGCGCTAGGAGCTTTATTCATAGTGCAATTTCTAATAGGATGCATATATTCATAGTTCTTAGGTACTCCGCCTCCAATTTTATCAAGGAAATAGGAACGAAGCAATAGAGAAGGCATTATGACAGAATCAAACCGTTTTCTGTTTAATCATCCGTTATAAGCGATGCATAGCCATTAGTCATCATTACAGTTCACTATAAAAATATTATCCCCACAGGGAACGTCTGCTTCCCAGGACTATTGATGAACATTAAAATTGTTTTAACAGCTTCAACGCCTTCTCATCGCTACTAGTTAGGCTTCAGGGAGCTAGTAACTACAAAGTCAATCATACATAAAACACTGAGTTGTTATTTTTATTGGTGGTTTCCAAACCAAATATGCATTAGAATTCAAAGAGTATGTTTAGTTTTATTAATTAAAACCGAACATGTTGTGGATAACCTTACAAAATATGAAACAAAATAGCTAGCGAACTGTCTGTGTTATGCAAAGTATTTTCCGATGACAGAAGGAACAGCTAAATTGCTTTTAGTTCGGAATGTACTTTGAAATCAAAAATTGTTTATTTGTCTACTTTTTGCTTCTGGTGCATTGATTTATAGCAAAAAGTAGAGGTATAGATTTAGGTTTGTTTGTCTAAAATTAAATGCCCCCCTTAAGTTGTAAAGGTAAATACGACTGTCTGAAACTTTCCGGATCTTTCTAGTCAGGTCAGATCCTAAGTCACCTTCTACTCGTAAAACATCATAAAAGCTGTAATTGCTCTTTGGTCACAAAAAAGTGCAACTGCAAAAGTAATCTACGAAAACCAGTCGGCAAACCTAAAATCACGTTTTCAAAATAAAACATTAGCCGACGGCTGGGTAGCTTAGTATTTTTGTTATTAGCCTATTTTCTTTAATATAATATATGATATATGAAAATAGTATCCCACATATATATATATGGGATACTATTTTTATCTATTTTTCTATGGTATAAAATATCTATCTAAAATGTAAATTATTTGTTTGTCCTGCATCAACTTGTCCAGACCGCACTTTCATACTAATAGTTAGTACGCTTGCAAATGTCTGTTGTCTGAATCTCTTGGCATGTCATGTTTTGTATGTATTTAATATTCCTTTTTTGACTTGCAGGTAGACTTGAATAGATGAGCAGTTTTGAAGGAAGGAAACAGTATTAACGTGCAATCAGAAATATGCCAAGCGCAGGAATAAATCGCAGTGTCATCCAACATCATGGCCACCCGTATGACGAGAATAGATGTGACTGCTGTCCGTATGGCTACCACATTGACCGGGATTTTGTCCCATTCACGAAAAGGATGCTCTCCCGTGAACGTGAAGGGGACTTTACCCGCCTTCAAGAACTGAAAGACAAATGGAGATGTGAACGACAGTCCATGGACGAACTACTAGGAGTTCCGATTATCCATCGAAACGTAAGATAACTCCTTTCTCAATTGTCAAATTACTAAAAATGCTTAGACTATTTAATGTTTGCTCGGACTCAATTCCATCTTACAAATCCATATTCTTAAAAATATTTCATTGGGTATCCCTATCCAAAACTCCATAAGCAATTATTTTTTATTTATGTTGTTCAACACATAATTACATTGTAGGGAATCAATACAATTGCATTTTATGTATATTATATTTTAAAAGGTAGTAAATCGCCAATTTTACTCAGGTTTATTTGTTTCCAACAATATTTTCCTATTGAATTGGTACTCTTAGCATATACTTATTTATAAATATGTGTCTGCTGTCGAGTCAAACATAAATATTTGCGATGATTTATTTATCTTTGAAATCTACTGTAGGTAGTTTGTATTTTGTTCGTTTGTCTCATTGCTTGATAGGCATTTAGGTATAATAGTTGACGTGTCGAAAAACACAAGGGTACGTGTTCTGCATTTATGATAGGTATATGATGTGAAGTGTGTAAATGAGGCATATTGTGGGGTGGTAAATTTGGTCACAGGGGAGCAGGTGGCAACGGTTGTGCGATACCCTGTGCATTTAATTATAATTAATTCAACTTAACGCCCGTCAAGGCTGGACAGATACGCAATTGTGTTTATGCATGCCCACGGAAGACTTGAATTATTTATAAATTTTAGTCTTACTCTCTGTATTCAAAAACTGCTTAATTACCAGACATCCATCCGCATAGTTCTTTGAAAACATCAAGTCAACAATTGACTAAATGCAAACAGACAACGTGTAACCTCAAATATGTTGCATTATATTTACTTTATATTTATAGAGTCATATCTGTCGATCCAACTATTCTCGTAGCGTTATAAATTAAGATCACGTAATTTCAGAGTCTATTCGTCATCTCTTTGTAGTACTAATGCCTTGTTGAGGACAAAGATTTTTCTCTGACTGAAGGACTTTGAAAAACCTTTACCCTCAGACCATGATAACTAGATATCTCTGTAGTATAATGATGATTAAGAATACTGAAATGAATGAAGTAATACAATAATTATGTCGGTCATTCGTGTTAACCTACGTTTTTTTTTCTTTTGACATTTTAGATTTTATTTCTGAATTGAAGAATGCTTACATAGGTACGTAGGTACAGTACATAGGTTTGTACTGTAGAAAACAATCATAATTTATTTGTTTTCTAGTGTAAAGTTTATCAAAAACAACAGCATTTGATTTACTGTTGTTACCAACTGTCATATTTAGTGCATCGAACAAAGTTATTGATACGCTATGATACCAAAGTTGTTAATCATGTTAAAGATATCTTATTTTTAACTAACGATTCACGACAGCCTTTGTTTTTCATCCTTACTATTTTAGCCTCTGATTATTTAGGGGCAGTATGCAGTAGTAGTACGCAGTAGAAATATTTAGTTATTGGAGTGAGATGTAATGTTTTACCGGTAATTAAACAAAAGCTATCCTAACAGTACCCCTAATAATTCTTTAAATGAATATCTATTAAAATCTCCGGCCCAGAAATCCTGACTTTGCTATATAACTTTATACTATGTGTATCATGTCCTGTATTGCGACACGTATAACTGTCCGTTCTTTGACGTTGTCTACCGTAATGAAGGAATGGTGTAATAGCAAGTGATATGCTTTAGCTATTATTAAAAAACAAACGTCGAGACGACCGATTTGATTTTTTATCTACTAAAATTTAACATGACAATTTATTTTTCTGAGTTGCCTTATTAAAAAATTAGTTTATTTATTTATGTACGTTTTGGATAAATGCATTTTTAAAAATTTTATCTTTTATATGTTGTTTTAGTAATGGGAGCAAAATCTTTTATTTTAATTGAATCAATGATGTTACTAACAATTAATAATTTTGTTAATTTGTACATCAGTAATTTATGGTTATAAGATAGGAGGGAAGCAAAGTGCTAGCTTTGTGTCTGTCTTTACTGGTTGTTATTGTGTACTAATTTGGTAGAAGGTAAGGTGTAAGGTAGGTATTAAGAAATGCAGAGCTTGCAGCCTCGTTAATTTGATCCATCATCACTCGCACTCACAGTAATAGTGTGATAAAACATTGCCGTTTACTTTCTCACCATATATTACTAATGGATCTTGCCATGGGATTTTTGTTTCCTGACATGCCTTTCTGCTGTAGTACATTTTACATTATGATAGTGTATGGTTATGTGACGATTGATCTAATTAACGGGCCAAGTCGTAACATCTACCAATTTCTAAGCTACTTAACAATAATGAGATTTATCCTATGCCTACTTGCATTAGTGAGATAAGTTTTAGGAGTAAGAAACCTGATGCTGATGATAATTATTATTTATCCTGAGCTTTGACTCATTATTACTATTTTAAAGGGAGAGTGAGGTATGTGCATTTATAGTGAGCGTTTTATGAGTTGTTGCTATAAATTCGGTAGGTCGTGCATTACTATTGCTAATAAAGTAATAGCAACGATTATGAGTTCCGTTCTTGGCGCGCTACTTTTATTATGTTGTAGGTATTCATTTTATTGTAAGTGTGTTCCACCCTATCCAAGTTTTGTAACACTTTAAAACACAAGTCTATCTAAACTACATGTAGTAATACCCACCCCTGCCTTGTTGCATTCGAATGCAATAGACATCTTGGCAAAATCGTAGCCAGGATTTATTTTAACTAGAGATGTACCAATTATAGCATGCATCCAAAAAGTTTTCTTAAGACAATAATGAGTTTTGTGTCCAGTGGTTTTTGCCGTTTTGAGCATTTCCTTTGGTGCAGTTTTAGAGTTCTACTTGTAGGGGTTAGCCCTTAATACCTACGGCAAGTTACGCTACGGCCTTATAGATGAGTGGAGGTGAGGCTAGTTGCATTGTTGGAAGTTTGGAAGGAAGAGAGTTTTCCTAAAGGCGAAAAGCAATCGATCCCTGACGGAACGAAGCAAGTAACTACGGTCGTCGTAAGTTGTAATCACAGAGGCAAGACAAAAGAGTCATAAATGTTTCTGTAATATAGCAACATATATTCATATTATTATTGTTGTAGTAGGTAGGTACGGCCCTGCTCTTATAGTAATAGCCAGTGCATTTGTATTTTTATGTGAATGTGTTTGTGTTTTTTGTTACAATATTTACGATAAGTCTTTAAACAGGTGTATGCGTTATTGCGTGTTATAGTTGTGAGATGAGATGAGGCTAAGTATATCTATCTCCGGTATAGTATCTATTTGGCTTTTGATGCCTTTGTTAAAGCAAACGTCAGTTCTATATGAGCAGTGAGTGAATGAGCAGTTTATTCATTCGGCAGTCTCTACAGTTGAATTGTGAGCATTGTATTACTGCATAGGTATTACTACTACTGTTGTGCTATGCAGCAGCGTCGTGTAGGAATGAATGTATAGCTAGCAGCGTCCGTTCAGTCTCCTCACTCATCCATAGAGCATAAAAATAAGCTGAGTAGCGATGCAAGTTGCAAAAGAAGCGAATGCTTCACAATTGGCATATATATTGTTAATACAATAAGCTCTTGTGCCGTTCTACTAAAACTCTGGCTAACCAAAAAATTCAAGAGGAATAGGATGAATTGCCGGAGTGGCTCTTTATTCCTCCGTGTGTAAACATTTAAAATCAACTTCACTTCTTTCTTTAAATAATAAATAGGTAAGTAGTAACCTTTGCTATCCTTAGTACTCTCTTGCAATTCTCAGAGTAATTACATTATTTTTGCTGCATTTTGACTTATTTTACAATAGTAAATCTGTCAGTAAACACAATAGCATCATTCAGTCAGTGGAGTACTGTACTACATTAACCCTTCCGTATAAATCACTTTATCATCAACTAAAGTAACTCATTGTGAATAAAATAATGTGCTATCTGTGCCTGATAACTTTTTAACTTTCTGATGTTGATTTCATTGGAAAAAGAATAATAAAAGTGTGAGCCCATGCACTTAGCTCACTTCACTCTGCAGTAATGAGGTTGAAAGAAGGACTCTTTTTTCCTCTCTTGTCTTCATCTCGATTGTTACGTGGATTTTTGTGTTTGTGCTATTGCTACTCCGTCTAAATAAAGTTAAAATCCAAACGATCCCTTTCGCACGCATCAATTTTTAACTCTTTTACGGGTAAAAATAGCGGCAGACGGCGTCTTGCATCCTGCTACGCTATTTGCTCTTTGGAATGAAAAGCTCCCAAGAAGCAGATCATGCAAAGCCCATTTAATTCCATGTCGTTGTTTTAATTGTGCCTCTGCTATTCTACGAATTCAACGACTTTTTCTAAGGCTCAACTCTCTTCCACGTCACTAAAATCCTCCAAAAAGACAACCTTTCACGCTATTATATCCCTAGTAAAAGTTTCGGCAGACTCCTATTGGGAACTCTATAACTTCGGCATCTCATTCCAAATCCATTTCCATCTATATATAGAAAATTGGGATTGGAGAACCTTGTGGAGGATTGTGTAAATAATAGGTAGTTGTAAATACTTGGCGGCCGCAACTACAATAAGGACATGAAAACCTCTAGGGCTATAAGATTGTAAATACAAATATTACCTCACGGACGAATTCTGTAGATTTATACAATAGGTAACTATGGTCTCTATATTTACGCACATTGTTAGTAGCTATTACATATTTAGTATGTTTGGATAGGTAGGGCTAAGAAAGGAAAATCAAAGCAAGGGGCTTAGGTACACCAATTAAATTAACTAATCGTTTGGCTAGTCATCTTGGACATAATAGCATTATTGTTACAATTCTACAATATGTAAATTAATATTCATGGCAGAAATCAGAATGGAAAAAGTAAACAATGCATAATGAGATAATAAATATGCAGGAATATTGTGGTAGTTATAAGTAAGGATCAGAAAATAATAATAAACTGTAACACTGTAACACATTTCGTTTGGTGTTTAGTGGGGAGTTGTTAAGCCTTGTTTCTGCATATAAAGGAAGCGACGATGTGTGAACAAAGTTTCTGTATTAGAACACTATATCGTTATGCTCTGTAGCTATGAATGCATTCAGTTTCGATTGACGGACTATATTTACATTCTACACACATTGTTTGAGCTTTGTTCAGTGCAATATTACTGCAAATACTAACACAAATAGAAGCTAATTAAATGTGCTGTATGATAAGAAATGGTAGTAGCAGGTAAATATAAACCATAAGTCTACGTGTCTTATACATTGTTCATTGTATCTCTGCGTAGAAGGAGTGAGATTTTTATTGCTATTATAGAATTACTGTTTTTATACTGTAAAACAGATACATTACACTGATAAACAATAAAACTTTTCGATGCAGTAGCAGGATTAGCGAGCGACGTTTCTCACAAAGCACTGTTTATTTAGTTATTTATAAAGATAGAGCACTATCTTGATTACTGCTTCAATTTTTGGTTACTTATTCATAATGGCTAGCTACTCATTCCGCCACTAATGCAAATATAAGATAATAGATGAATAATGAAGATAGATAAGAAAACTTATAGAAAAAAAAACCCACATTTTTCCTTGTGATAACTCAATGGTAATAGGTACATACGTATCTGTATTTTAAATGATCACTATTACCTATTAATTTCAATAGTTAACTATAGTATTTAACTATCCACCTGGAACAATAGTCTACGAGTCGAAAAGTCGGCGAGTGGAAATTGGCGTAAGGGCACCTATCATAATGCAGTATCTGTTTAAATTGGACACACAATGCATTTAGACTCATTTGAGGTTGAGACGTTGTTGAGATGAGAGTGATTTCTATTTCTGCGAGTTTAGTGCTGATCGATTGCACGCAGTTCTTCAGATGAAAACATTTTCTCGCTCTCATGTTCTGGATTGGGGAAATATATTTAAACGAGTGCAAAGTGAGTGATTCAATGGTTTCGGTTTTTAACTATTATTATAGCTGTCATTTGTGTGTATAGACTATAATTTTAGCCTTTTGAATAGATACACTAGAATGTCTTTCATTTTTAGAGCCACTTAAGAACAATAGGGACATTAGCTCATTGATTCATTTAATAAAAACGTTCTTGTGTAGTTAGTGACCATTCTCATCTCTATTATTCCTACCTGTCCCGAAGCTAAGGAATTTTTATGCCATAAAACTCGCAGCATGCATATTTACAAATTGGATGTAGTGAGAGTTAGCCTTTCGGGTGGTGAATTCATTAGTGACATCCATTAATAGCTACCTTAAGCCTAATTACACAATTATGAAGTTGTAGTAAAGGAATGATAAGGTTTTCCACTAGTTAATAGCTAATGGCGTTGTTGTCTCGTGAGCATGAATCACACTGTCCGTTTTATCAGTGACGTTTGGTTTACCTGGGTTATAGGAGCTATTTATTTTTATCATACACTTTTCCGATCGCAGAGGTAATTAGTGAAAAAAAACAATAGGAAAGGACGACAGTTTGCCTGTTATTATTATCTATTTGTAATCTAGTCTGTGGGCGAGTGCCCTGGGTGCTAGAAAGATTATACGTTAAAGGATTTCAGTAGAGCACTTATAATAGCTTTGTATCTATTTGCTCATTGTGGAAGGGTGTTGTTGTGATTGTGACATTTCATTTCGAGTTCCTAACTGCTTTTGACACAGAACCACTTCCAAGTTACAATTACAACCTGTGTGTTTGTTGATTTTATTGCGCTCAGTTGTGTAATAGTAGAGCGAGCGTTGTGTATTTATTTTTATATCGTCATTTATTTTATCCTTGGCGATTTGGTTAGTATCTCATTGCGAGTTGTTGTGCTGAGTTTTAGAAATAGCTACTCGATGATGTTTAGAAAATAGTAGGAGATAGAAGTGGATAGATAGAAATAAATGTGCGGATGACAATGATATAAAGTTGAAATGAAAGTTGGAAAATCAGATTCTAACCTTCAGCTCTTCCTGCACACTCAAGAAGATGAACCTTAATAAAACAGCATATTTAATGTCATTGCAGAAGCTGAATCTTCTCTCCTGACTCCACTCACTTACTGTGTACACCTGTATTATTAGTGCATTTGAATTTCCCCAAGAATAAATAACTCTGTGCGTTATGTGGAGGTTTGTTGTAAAGATAGGTTGTCTTGTTTTGTTACATATCTTCGTCAGTGTGATAGTGTGATTGAGTGTAATGAAATGAGTAGAAACTAGCTAGGAAAGGAAACTCATTTCTTAATTGCTATCGGTAGGCATGCTACATAGTTATTTATCTAAGAAGTCATCGTAAAGTTAAACGGTAAATAGCATTAACGTTCTCATTCAGTCACTGCAATCCCCTCGTTTCTCTCGCATTTATACAATTCTTCGTTGTTGCCACTTGAGAACGAAGTGGAGTTCTTCCTCTCCTCCTGAGAATCAGTTTTCTGTGATTACAAGTGTCAGGTCAGCGGAATTCAGTTTTCCTCCTCCTCTCCACGACTCTAGCCCTGTGCTAATTACGCGACTTAGAAACTCCATTGTGCAAACTCATAATTACATTATTGCAGATTAGCTCTGGTTTAGTTTTCTAGTGAGTGTCTTGTCGACTCTTTGGAATATTGTGACTGACATTCCATTTTTAACCTTTTCTTTTACAGTGGGGAGTAGAAACAATTTCCAGAGCCAGCACCGACGTCTGGAAAAGTTTTAAACCCTCAGACTACTCAGAGGCGGATTTAATTCTTGGAGACAAGGAATTAGACTCCAACTACAATTATAATCTTCCCTTTGGAAACGGACTCGATGAAGCTGTGACTGATTTTGAGGAGGCTCTACAACGAACACGACCTCAAGCCCGCCTTCTTTCATTTGACATTCCTGACTCACAGAAATTCCACACGTTTCCAAGAATTAAAGCTCCCGTCCTGCGGGACTTGGATTCTACCGCCACTCTTCTAACCACTAATAACCTGCTCAGTAAAGGTTCCAGCACAGCGTCATCAACAACTACTTCCACCATTGTCATGAAGGAGTCCACAGCAAAACGACATTCCTTAAGGGAATTGCCAAAAGTAAGCTTTTCATCTTTTCTAACCTTTTTTATCATTAAATATAAAATCACCCAAACTTTCTGTAGATTTCTCCGTTTTGTGTACTTTGCATTGTATTGACACAACATTGCCTTATACAATTAATAATTTACGATATTATTGACTGTAATTGATTCTCGGTTTTTTATACTTATAATTTTTGCCCGTTATATGAATATTTTTATATAATAGACCAGTCAAAGATTTTTTAAACATAGTATAGTAGTCAAAACAAGTTGTTTTACTGAAAATGTAGACAATGAGATCAATTTTCCAACAAAGCCTAGTAAATTAAAAAATATTGTCATAGTCGTATGACAATATTTTGCAATCTGAAAAACCAGTGAAATTTATTTGTGGAATTTTTGAATTTAGAATTGAAAACTTTGGTTAGTTAGTAGTTGAATTAGAAAAGCTATTCACCATTGTAATTTTTTGAAACACTATTTTCTTCCTAGCATGATCGAAAAACGGATTGTGAGTCGATAAAAAGTTTGGAGTCTACTTATAATCAAAAACGGGATGCAAATGAAAGTCAACAGTGTACACTGAGCATTCGACTGCAAGACCTAGAAGAGCAAGTTAAATTGATTCCAGAGCTTGAGGTAATAAAATGCAATGGATTTTTCTGTCTTTATTGTTTCTTAAAGTAGCTTGGCATTGTCTGAATCTCTGAAGTAGCAGTAATGAAAAATAGGTAATCGTTACAAATATAGTTACTAGTTGCTGTAGGTATTTGAACTTTGTGGCTGATCTTCCTGCTTAACTGTTACTTTATGGTTTCTATCTAATGAGCATTGGTATTAGTCCTTGAAACTAACAGTCCATAAGTTAACAGTTTCCTAAACATGACTCTCGTAGGCAGACTATTTCAAAATGTCTATTTAGGAACTATGCATAATGCATAGTAGAAATTGCTTCCTGCACAATGCACAAATGTCACGGGATGCTGGTGATTTCCGTGGAATAGAATAGACTTACCTCCAATATTGTTATGCACAACAAAACAGTTTTATTCAGTCATTTGTTCGTGATATCTCATTTTAACTGTGCGCTACGCTAAAGGACGTTAATATTAGGTAAGACTAAGATTATTCAAAATATATAATCATTTTTCAGAACGCTAACGTTTATTTTTCGTGAGACTTTTTATATAGTTCCCATAAAAGTTTATGGTACGTGCCGTGTATTAATCATGTGAACTATCTTGTAAAGTGTAAAATTAAGTTTCTGACTTTAAATGACAAACAGATTACTTATGTAGTGGTAATCAAAAATAATTCATCCTGTCAGAATCCTCGTCTTGGTCTATACATTGGGGCCTTAAACGGTTTTACTTTTATTACAATCAATTACTGTAAATTGGATTCCAAGCTTGAGATAGAGATATTAATTAGTTTGTATGTTAATGGTCCTACCTGTCTCATATTAAAAGAAAAACAATAATTAGAGAACGGTAACCACTGGAGCATTTACCGAACAGATAAAGCCATGTAGTGATACATATAAATTAATTCCAAGACAAGATATCACACCTTTTGCTTTCTCTTTTGACTATGTTGGTAGTCTCAGTTGGAGTTTGCATCTGATGGAATTAGAGCCAACTTTCAGTACAAAGTACGGGGAGGCTGCCAATTAAACAATTGCAGCTTTGTGCGCAGCTTAATATTACAATGTAGCTGGTAGCTAATTTGTGAAATAGAAAGAGATGTACCTACTTTGTCGTTTTCCTACTAATAAATTGTTTTTACAAGTTACGTTCACTTTTCTTTAATCTTTTCGATCGCAGCTAGTATAATCCTAGCAAGTAAGTTGTAAAGTCAGATGCTTTGGTAGCTTGTAATTTCGCTTTTATGTTGTTTAATTTGTACTGGGGTCATTTCCGCTGTTATTGATGACTACCATGTATGTATACGCGTATTATTTGTAAAAATTAAGATTTAATTATAAGGAAATATCATGTGAAATATTTAAATGGGGATATAAAATAGCTCATTATTTTTTAGGTGAAACTAATGCAGCTGAAAGAAGAAAAGAGACAGCTACTGAAACAATTAGATGTTCAGAAACAAAACCATCTGAATGCACGAGTGGACAAAAATTATGGCAGCACGAATGAAAACAACAGCAGCTCAATCCTGCACACAAAAAGCAATAACAGAGATTCCATTCGGCATAATAAATCCGAAGAGTTAATCTCCGTGAGTGGACCCAAAGCTCCTCCACGAAGAAAAACTAGAGATGCTGGCGTGGGAAAAACGATTCTCACGAGAGATGTTGGAGTTAGTCACACGATGCCCCGTACAAGGTTTGTATTCACTGATTTCACTAAATCCTTATTCCATTCTTTTCGCAGTTTACAATTGGTCAGTCAGAACAAGTAACTTTATCGATATCGAAAGACAATAGCAGGTTGACATTGATTGCACTATTCACATTTACAATTGAATGCACAATCAATGTAAGAAAAGAAGAATGTTGTAGGTAATGTGTTTGTGATGTCCGTGCATGGTTAAGATTTTTTTGACTATTATATATAGGAGCGTCTTCTTTCAATCTATTTTTTAATATTTCTTGTCCTAGGAATTTTTCGCAGAAAAGAACTGCTCTAGCAAGAATTTTAGTACTTAAAAGTACATATAAAAAGCGCGCACAGTACTCATTATGTACAGAGGAAAACTAGATCGTAGGCCAGTTTGTATTGATAATCTTTACATTATATTATTGCAATAATTAATGAAGACATAGTTACCTGGTGGGACTGTTAGACATGCCATCAAATATGTGGATATGCTCCGTCTTTGGAAAATGTCAATCTATAACGAGATTTGAAGAATTAAACACGTTTGAAAGTTAAGGCAAAGTGATGGAGTCAAGGTTGTTGCTTTTGCCAATAATAACCTGTTCAAATATTTCAAGAATGACATTTGCATAGTTAGGAAGTTTATGTTACATGCTATTTAAGGCACTAAGTTTATAGATGGTTGTGGTTAATGTTTGGTGTCATGATAATAATCTACTCCACTACAGCCACTCAAACTTGGACAACTCTTTCAGTGTAAAGCTAAGACTGTGAATAAATTGAAAGGGTTGGGCCTGAAGCAAAAAATTGAAAAGATAGTTAAACATTTTTAACGGACTACATGATTGTACTGTGCTAATCTGTTGCTAAATTAATTATTATTACCATCATGTACAGATCAATAGGAGTTGGCGGGAGTACAGAGAGTAATTGGGATCGTGTCGGCGGGTTGGATGCCTCTTCACCCACTGGCAGCTTAAGTGGTACACTACGAAGAAGAATTAAAAGTTTTGAAACTGGTGTTCAAGTAAATAATCATGACCTGATGGACGAATCCACGGCTCATCCCATTCTTCAGATAATAGAACGAAAAGATGTTGCAATTCAGGCCTTGATAGGTGATCTTTCAATATCTTCACAGCCAAAACTAACAAAAAGCTCTGTGCCTCTTGCGAAAACCGTTGGCATTAGCGTCAAGCCGAGTACTCGTGATGTTGGCTACACAACGAAGGTAATTTCATCTTTCTAAAAGTACCTTTGTCTTCAAGATGTAATTAGTTGTTGTATTTTAAAGTCTGTTCTTTCCTTTGTGTATTTGCAGCCCAATTGCAAGGATTCGTCTAGTAATACAGTACAAGAAATCGAACAAAAAATCAGCCGCAGCGTTGGTGTCACTGCTTCCCTTGGCAGTGATTCTTTGGTGGATGAGAAACCTAAAACAAAGCCAGTTAAAACAGTGGCCATCAACACTGACAAAACTCGTTTGCATACAATCGGCGTCAATACTACGGTACTTCTAATCATTTAACAGCAAAAATGGAGAATTGTGTTTGACTCTTTGACGACGAGGTAATAAAAGTATGTTAATGATTTTTAGGAAATATTCGATAAACCATCTGCTGAGTCTAATCAATGTACAACGACTTCCGGAAGTTATCAACGTAAATCCGTCTCCCCCGCTAGAGCGGAGCGAACAAGTGTAGAAAGACTTTTTACCTACGAGCACAAAGACACAGTGCTAGAGAGTAGTAAATCAACGACCTCAATCACTTCAGAATCTTCCAACGACAAAGAACTGGAGCGAAAGATCGTTTCAAGATCAAGTCTGTCGCTTCCTGTCCAGTCCAGCCAAGGACCCCGCCCGACAGTCTCAGGAACTCAATCCTTTTCCTCCACCTTCGCTCTGCCTGCAGATTCCAAAGTGACGTCTAGAATTCCAAGACTGTCATCGCCGTTGGTATCCCCTGTATCTTCTCCGAAGACAGTCTCCAAACCCATCTCCATCGCTTCCAGCGCTCTTCCGTCTCAAAACTATTCTCCACTCGACGATACTGGCTCTTCGTCCTCGTCTTCCGTCTCCCCTACCAACGCTCCTGTATTGCCTTATAAATCCACAACTACAACAGGCATTAAAAAACCGGGGTTTTTCAGATCTGACACTTACACCAAAGAAATGCATCTGCAGAGTGAGCGCCATTCCTCAAACGTGCTAGAGCCTTTAGAGGAAGAAGAAAGAGAGAGGCCTCGAGCTTCGTCCTCCTATGCATTCTTATCGCAAGAAAATAGGGAAAAGTAAATATTTGTTTTAGATTTACACATATTAGCACACTTTCAGTGTAGATGTGTGAGTATGTAAATATTTGTTATGATTCTTAGAGCCACGCCAAGTAAGGAGATGCAAGGTGCGTTGAAAGTTTTAAATGATGCTCTACTGAGAGGAAGAACAACGCAAGAAGTGACAAGTGCTATAAGTATAATTCTTCACGAATGGTTCAGAGTAAGAATCTTTGCAATTTCTTAAGACATTTAATTTTATGTATAGTAAGGCAAAAGTAGAATCAACACAAGACGCTTTCTCATTTTATCTGTACTCTGCTTACTATAGCAGGATAAGAGTAAGGGTAAAGCGGCATTACTGCTAATCCACAAACAATAATTTTGTTTTTCAAAAGTAAATTTTTTAACATGAAAATACGAAAAATGTATAGTTAGCATGCCCAGATTACATTATGTTTTATCTCATCCTATACAAAAGTTTTGGGATTCTAAAATATCCGACATCTATAGTTTATCATTACAAAACGATGTCTGTTTTTCTGGTTTGAATAGGCAGGTTTTATGGCACAATATTGACGTGAGACTTTTTAGAAAGCAACAAATATTGAGGTTAAGATAAAATTGTAACTTGCTGTAATATGTGTAGTGTTCATTTGTAGTATAATAACTATATTGCTTAAATAATAACGATATTGTTTAAAATTATTACTATTGTCTATATTACAGTCAATATTAGATTACTGGTGTTTATGGTAACAAATACATTTTACATCATTATATCTGCCATTAGCAAAAAAACATTATTCTAGATTCTTGTGGTGTATTTGCGACTATCTCTTTGTCGTTTAATAGCTGCTGCTAATGGCTAACAGTTCTATCTTTGGTGTATTAAATTATTGTTCAATATGATTTTTACGTACATTATGGTTTATAGGTTGCCGGTACTAAAACGGCTAATCCATTGGACGTTGAAGATTACTTGGACGCCTTTGAAAGCTATTCACCCCAGTTGCTTCGTTACATTGTCAACATGCCCGATGGAAATGTAAATGTTATACACTGAACGAATTATTTCTATTCCATGTCCATGGACTTGTGCTAATATATTTTTGACTTGCAGGGAAATACGGCAATGCATTATGCTGTTTCCCACGGAAATTTTGATGTGGTTTCTATTTTACTGGATTCGAAAGTGTGCGATCCGAATAAGGCCAATAAAGCTGGTTATACTAGTGTAATGTTGGTCTCTCTAGCTAAAGTTTTATCGGACACTCACCGCCAAGTAGTCCGTCGGCTCTTTGGCTTAGGAGATGTAAACATCAAAGCTGCTCAGGTGATTTATTCTAATATTGACTTTAACTCAATATATTCAGTAGCCTATTAAATATTTAATAGAGAAGAGCTTTTTCCCAATTAGTAACAATTTTCGAATAATGGGTTTTTAATTGCAGCATGGTCAGACAGCTTTAATGCTCGGAGCATCTCATGGCCGACTGGATACGGTGCGACTACTTTTAGAAGCGGGGGCAGACATTAACATTCAGGACGAAGACGGAAGTACTGCTCTGATGTGTGCCTCTGAACATGGACATGGAGAAATAGTTAAATACCTCTTGGCTCAAGCAGATTGTGATCCTCATATCACTGATAACGTAAGAATTCATTTCACTGCTTCCTAATTCTAAATTTATTTGTTGCAATTATTGGATTAGTTGACGTGTCTAATACTTTAAACTTATTTTTATAGGATGGTAGCACCGCGCTGACTGTAGCAATGGAAGCAGGTCACAAAGATATTGGCGTTATGCTCTATGCTCATATGCATTTCGTGAAAGCTCCTTCCTCACCTTATTCCTCGGGATTCACCAGGAGATCAAGGAGCACTACTCCCCGGAGTACACCAAGTTCAAAGTCGAATTCTCCAATAACTTCAGCTCAAACATCTCCCATCGCTTCCAAGAAAACCCACTCATCACTGTACCAGTAACATTGTCACGGTTGACGTGCTAAACCAGGAGACCTTCTAATACCATATCTAGATTGCTAAATTATCTATCTAATATAAATTAACGTAAGTATGTTGTATGCTCTAATGTTTGAAGTTGTTGCTTCTATTGGAAATATTTAGATGCTAAAACTTAAATTTTCGTACTGCATAACATTCTACTCAAAGATACGTAAATTATGAATATACTAAACAAGGTACCTTTGTAGCATTCCTTGAGAGAATGGCAGATCAAGTCTAATAAATGTACGATATCTTGTTGTCTGATATGATTTATTATAATGTCTGCTGTTTAATGTTATCATGGGTTGTGTATTGTTCACACAAATATGTTGGAACATTAGTCTACTTTTAATTATTATGAAAACAAAGAGAATGAGTTTTGCGATCAAGATTTGAAGTTCATTTTTTTTAAATAGTATAATAACGAATTTCTTAATAATACGTTTGTAAACTAGAATGAATAATTGTTCAGTGCCTTTGACGCTATAATGGTATCAGACTTTTCCTTACCTACGCGTTTGCCTTATACCTGTACACTTCCAGTTCTACTATATATTCACTTCCAGTATCACTCCTAAACATCTTCAAATGTTAAACACATTCGAAGATGTATCAGACTATTACACATTGGTCATTTCAGACTATCACATTAACTACTAAAATAATTAATAAGCATATAAATGTCTTCAGAATTGAAGAGGATAAACCCGAATTGACAATAAGTCTTATAGTAAATTAATGTCATTCACTATGTTAAACTATACAGGATTTCAAACGTATTTGTGATAAATAATATGGCTTTCCAATTCTACAAAAAACTGCCCAATACTAAGCTTGTAAGGAGATAATGAAAATAATTTTGTTTCATTTGAATATTTGCTATAAAGTTGTCTTACATTTTGTTTTATGGAGATCCACGATTTGTTACATGAAATATGAAGGATTGGCTATATGCGCATTTTATATTTAGTTGAGTAAACATTCCTCTTAGAAATTTTCACCTATATACCAATTCACAAGAATTGATGGCCATTTAGTTTAAGTATCTTTAATTGTGATGATTTCCGAACTAAAATGTATACACATTATTTTAACCGACTGAACTGAACTGACATTTGATACTAAAAGTGGCAGCAGTAAAATATCTCTGTAATATCAAGTTTTAACAGCATAATAATATATTATTAGCGTCGTAACTCGTAATAGTAAGATATTAATAATTTTTGTCACTCGTAACGATAGCACACAAGCATCTTTTAGAAAAATCAAGTCATAGTTATATAATAAATGTCTATGTAATATGTAAGCATTCATCTCTAAAACTTAATTTTTAGTAATCAATTATATGTGAGAATAAGTCTACACTATACTTACTTTACACTAGCACGTTGTTAAACTGAATATGGTGTCAATGGGCATTTTATGTTATATGGTTACCTGAACTAATAAACATGTTTTAAATTAACTCCGTTGTATTTTATTGGAAACCCCTCAATTGGTCAACAAAATTTTGTCCACACCAAAAATACCATCGTTTGATTAGGTACTCCATTTTGTGGACAAAATTTTATACATGGTGTGTGCAGTTTAGAAAAGAAGATTTATTTGTTGGATAATTTATAAGTGATTTATCACTATTTCTTAATCAAAAAGTTAATCATGCAGTCACAAATTCCCCAATAGTCCCAAAATGATTATTATACAGGTTTGTCGTTCAATTTGCATAAAATTATTTTAAAAAGCAATGAATGAGTCGTCTTCATTGCGGAGATTTATTGATAAATGAAAAAGCAGCAACGCTGTATCTAAACAGGAATTTTCAAGCTGCTGTTTACTGAAAATCTTGAAAAACTGTCACTGAAAACAAATCTAAAATGTCTTTTTTGAAATGGATTTATAGGATTTGAGAGAATTTATAGTTGAACTCTGTTATAAGTACTGCCACAGTTATAAATAAATAATTTAGTTGCACTTTGCTGCTTTATAATAAATAAATTACTCAAGGCAGCGGCCAATTTATTTTACACTATCAGTACTTTTACGGACCAATAAAAACGTTAACTGACAAGTTGCAGTTTAATTATTTCAGGGACTATTTCTTTCTTTAGTTAATCTTTCACCCCAAGGAAATGAAATTGGCTAAATCTGACAATAAATCTAAACTAGTTGACAAGTTAGTCTTTTCGCTTTTAAAATTACATTTGCAATTTAAAATATTATTTCCCACTAATGAGACTAAAATAACGGATCCAATTATAAGTGACAATTTACTATTTTCCCATTCTCGTTTGGGTTTACACGAAAAACCATTAAGTTTGTTTTCACAGTTCTGGTATAATTTTTGAAAAAATCTGTGAGGAGCCGGTGGTTCAGTGAGGCCTTATTGACTAATATTGAAGTTAGTCTCAATCCACTCAGAATTCTTTTCCACACAAGGCACATTTAATGAATTTCGAAACCTAGTTTAGGGGTCAAGCATCAAATTTAAAGTGTGGTCCCTCTAATCTAAAAACTATTGGTCACAGCATATTCAAATTAATCTCAATCGATTCAGAATTGTTTTCTACTTCAGACACATTGGAATTTTCGAATTTCAAACCCTCGTATAGTCGTATATCGTTTATGAAGATCCTGTGGATTCCAGTCGTCAGTTTTACTTTGAGATGATTTGTGACGACTCTTTTCATAGACATTTAACCATTTATTCATCTTTGGATTACTTGACACTTTCTACAAGTGCGTAATTCAAGTGGCAAGTGTTTAAGTACAAATTGACATCATCGCTATACAATTGTACGAAGGTGTTTGCAGAAGAAATGAAAAAATTCTATTTTAGTTTTTCATACGCGGGACAAATGCAATTAGTGCGCTGTTGGATGTTGGTATATTTACTGATTGGTTTTCTGAGAGTAAACAGTTATTCAAAATGGTACTACAGGTACTACCACTTTAAGTAGAAATAAGCGCAATAAGACTTATAACAAGACTTATAATCTCTAATAAACCAGTGTCCCTCTCTGTCATCATTTATTGTTACAGTTATAGTTACAATTGTTATGCCAACAGGGATACAAGCCCCAGGTGCGGGAAACTAAAGCCTGCGTCTTATTGTGCCTTCTGTAACACACGTCTCCAAATAAGCGAGCGCGTGACACTAAATCCCGCATCGTTTGCAAAAATGCCTAGGAACAAGGGATTCTTTGCTTCTTCTACAAGATCACACTCATTTTATCTACTTTTACGTACCTTACGATTGACTAAGATACAAAACAATTGAAGTCAAAGGGGAAAAAGACGGAGAGACGACGGAGCAATTTGCGGTAAGTGTAATAATATTATATAGTATTATTATTTCTAGGAGCTATCTTTTCCTAAAGTCAGTTGACAGTTGACATAGGCAAGGTACTCTTTTCTCACACTAATGTCATAACCACAAATTGACAACTCATTTTCTAATTTTCTTTCCGTAGTCCAGTGTCAGATCAAATTGTTGTTGTTATAGTTTTAGTGTAGTACAATAGACAGTTCTTTTCCCAAATGTCAACTGACTTTCTTTACATGCTATAGAATATGTGATCTCAGGTAGAAGAAGGGTCCCTGGCTTTTTAAAATTTAGTTGCCAAGAGTTATTATTACCATAACACTATTACATTACGAACCATTCGTAATAAAAACCTTCTTAGCAACTAAATATTTAAAAGTCAAAGGCCCTTTATCGTAATTATTTACAATAATAATATAAATACAAAAATTGAAATAATAGCAAAATTGAAATTATATTGAAATCCTGATTAACTTCATTAAGTATAAAACCTAGTAGTTTTTCGTAGTAAAAACGGCAACCATGGGAAATGAAAATATTTATTGACGGATATAAAACAGGTCTAAGACCGGTTTATACTTGGTCATTAGTCATTAGTCATTAGGTTGCTGTAGGTATTGCTGAAGGAATCGGTTTTATACTCAAAATGAATCGCAAGCTATTGATACGGGAATCATTTATTGAAATTCGAAGGTTTTAACTTTCGTGAATTGAATTTATACTTCAAAAAAGAAATTTTTCGTTAATATTTTAACGAAAATGCAAATTGAAACAATTTCAACTTTTCCTTTCGTGAAGTTGGAAGGAAAATAAATTCTGGTCGTAGTTCCCCCTTGTCTAATGACTTGGATGATAGATACCGTCATTCATGGTTACTGTCATCCTCTGCATTTATATACGGAGCCTTCTATTCGAAATTGTATAAAACATTTTCGTTATTAATATAAATACAAGATTTGAAATCATAGCGAAATTGAAATTATATTGAGATGATTCGTGAAAAATCCCGATTAACTTCATCGAGTATAAACCTGATCATATCCGTAGTCAAAACAACAGCAAAGGGAAATGAAAATGATCACGTATTGACGAGTATAAAACAGATTTACGGGGGCGTGGACAGCCGTCTATGCCTTTTTCGACAATCCTCCATATGCTGTGACCCCAAATATTACCCTAAGGAAAAGCCAGAAGCATACATCCCTCCAGGATAGTTGACCTACATTTTGAGGGCTTACACGTTCGGAATGACTCAAAATTGTTTGAGTTATAACGGGAATGACGGAGTGGGAAAACACATGTAAATTGGAAAAATATGTAGGGGGTACGACAAGCCTTAACTTCGCTTTTGCTAGGATTAGAGAAATAAAGAACCAAGTTAGGCATCTCAACGTCCACGAACGTAGAACAACCGACGCAGTAGATTCTTCTCCGAAAAATGTAGCCTCCGAATTGTCTGAAATGTTTAAATATTCTGTTAAAAGAATTTGGCATTTTTTTGAAGGTGAAAAACGCATTTTTGTATTTCTCCACAAGAACGCCCATTTTGATTTTATTTTTTTTTGTATTTTTGGGAATCTTTTCTTGCAACAAGACAGTATATCTTTCACTACTGTTTATCAGAAAAAGTTGGATAGATTTTCTGCTGTGCAGAAAGCGAAACATTGACAATTATACTACATCTGCGTTATTTATTAGAGTCCCATTGTGTATTGACGATTTACAGTGTATGTGTATTGAATTAGTAGCACTTCGTTACGGAAGTAAAACTGAAATGCAATGAAAGACTGTCGGTTTATAATTGTTTCAAGCTGCGTAGA
>JAAAYG020088476.1:14524-25347 GCA_009936455.2 Tomocerus minor | reverse complement strand
TAAAATGTTCGTTTTTTTTAATTCTCTACTTGGCCCAAGTACGCCAGGCACTTGCTCATCGTCATTTAAGACTGTACAACATTTTGACGGAAATGACTATTCTTCCTTGACGCCCTGTGGTATCAGTATAGTCTTATAGTCTGTAACGCTAGGGTCAAGACAGCTATGGATATAAATCGTTAAAGCATAAATTGGATCTTTCTCGAAAGGGCAACTTGTATATATGTGACCCAGGGGAATCCTTCGTTCTCCCAAGGAATATATTTAAGGGCGATTATTCCTAATAAAGTTTTAAATTGCACAGTTTGTCAATTTATCTGGAAGTAGAACCATACAAACTAAAATGTGAAAAGGCTTTAATGAGCTCTGTATGTAAGCATTAACGTTGCAGAAATATTGTCAGATGTGCAATACCTCTCTCCTTGAGAGAAGACTTATAAGTTGCTTCTTTCAACTTAATAAATATTTTGCCAACGTATGCAATGAATCGCAGAATACTGAGAAGCAGGAAACGGTACATAGCCATTTGAAACTTTCAAAAAACACTATGATGTCGTTTTTCACAAATTTCGATAAGCAAATATTAGTGTAAACTCAAAATGTGTTTTTGCAACGGATGATCGGAAATATAAAGCGTAGATTTCATAATTTTCATAGTCAACAACGTTAATCCAATCTCGCCCTGGGAGGTCCGGCTTTGATACGGAGTACCCGTTAAATTACTGGTGACGGGTTTTATAGCAATTTGAGAAGAATTAAGCAAGTGAATGTCAATTTTCTACAGAAATTGTACTAGCATTCCAAACTGTAAGAATATCTGTGTAGAAAGCACTGAGGTTCTATTAACGTCTATAACTTCACACAAAAACAGTCGATAAAGAGATAGCAGTTGTCTATGCTAGCTGTATCCACGCTCAAAGGAGAGTGGTGTGCTTTTCGGCTATGAAATTTCTTATGTATGGTAACAGAAACGACATACGCTAAATATTTCTGCTTTTGATTCTATTTGCACAAGTTCAGATAAACATTTGTGTGTGCTAACAGAATATGTTACCATCAATTAACACTTAACACTTTTCTTTTTGCTAACAAACTATATCCATGTACAGCAATGAAACATTTCGGAATTCATGATAATGAATGATTAATAATTTAATATTTCCCTATGCGATAGGAAACCACAATGCGATGCATGAACGTTACGAAATGATTAATTTCACGAGAAATTCCTTAGGTACCTACCTATTACCTGTCTTTTCTGAGAAGAGAGTTTATTTCTGGACTCGCTGATTAGAAATTGAAAAGCGGAAGGAGGTCACTTAGAGATAAGGTGAATCTTTTCAGAATTGTTTAGTGGATAATTTATGAGTATAATTTCGTAAGGGGCGAAGACAGGGGGATCATGCTGCCGGGTTATTTACTATTTATGCGTTAGTAGGAGTCTAGCGAGTGTGCTATATAATAATATATTGTGGTAGGTAGGTAGTTGGTAGATAGAGCAGTTTTATAGTAAATAAATAGGGAAGCAGTAAATGTTGAGTAAAGCATTGAATGATTTCAGGAGCTAAATGTAACGTTCCTGTTTTTTGTAGTAAGGCATTTGGAAGTGAGTAGACTCAGTTTTGCTACTTGCTTGGCTTTAGGTTCTTCATTCAGTCACCCGTCTCTATGCTAGACTTCATTAAAGATTGATCTGTCTTGAAACTCGCAGTGCATGCAAATATCCAATCAATAGGCAAATAGGACGTCCTGAAAAGCTAGCTATCCTTTGAGACGAGTCAAGAAGACGACATAATGCTATGCAGCTCTAATATGGCCATGTGATGTTTGTGTGCAATAAAATTCAACTCACTTTCAATGGAATTGTGTGTACATTCTGTTCGTATGTTCTCTGCCCCATGTGTGCATGCTTAATAGATTACTATAGTTGGGAGTTTGGTTTCCTTGTCCCTTTCATCTCCCTTTCCACAGCCGACTCAAACACAAACTCATTCTGACAAAAATGCTTTCTTCATTTTAAAATAGAGCAAAATATTTAATCTGAATAAATTGGTCGCTAATAGCCTTTTAGCAGGAGAGAAAGTGGGTAGGTGGTTACTCTTTCTGAGAACCAGGTTGGTCAAATAGGGAAAATAGTCTAACTAAACAGATTGAAATTGTAATGTGTCCAACTACGCAGCTATAAGATGTGAGAAAGGACATTGCTATTGAGAAAGAGGATTGGAAGGAGAAAGTGAGCAAAACGAAAGGAGGCCAATCCATGAAAACGAATCGAAGCCACAGAGTTGACTTAAGGCCATGCCATGTCTTCTCTGTCCTTTCACTCAAGTCTTCATCAAAGACTAGGGATAAAAATGAATGTAGGCAGGAATCTTGGGCTTTTATTTCTTGTCCGTTTGTCTCTTGCTCCTCTTAGGCGGAAAAAGTCATCTTGTCCTGTTTCCTTAGGATGCAAAGTATTTTCATTTGGGCAAGGAAGGGAAAGTTGGACAACAAGAGCCGGCAATGAGTTCCCTCCGTCACTCATTTCTACCCTTAATCTCCGTATGAGTGAGTGGAGCTCCATTCATTCGCCAGTGGAAATCGGGTTGAGCTGATTGTGACATTGTGATTGACCCAGAAATGTAGCTATTCTGGATCTAAGCTGAATGGCTGAAAATGCCAATTTGCTCATCATACGATTTCTACCTCTGAGCAAATTTATATCTATGTAGTACTGCCTATTGTTGGACTGTAGGGCATCTAGAAATGTATAGAAATCCAGGAGCACTTCCCGTCTCATGCACAATTCCTATGCCTAAGCAATCGGAAAACGTCGTAGGAGGTGCAATAGGAGGATTTGGTGAATATATCAAAGTATTTCGTGAGATATTAATATCGTCATTTTATCAATAGCTACATTATCCACATTTACAGCTGCAGACAATATGCAAATGTCTAGTCATGAAGGACGGAGCGGTAAGTAACTATCCATTTCCAAATGGCAGGAGTGTGCACCCGTCTTTCAGTTGGATTTCCCTAAGCCTGCATTACTGAGAATGAAACAGAAATGTATCTCTTGATTGTTTTCAGGTTAACTCGTCTGGCATTTCTCCAGACAATTGCACAAGGCCCACAAGGCCGAAGTCGTCGGCATTCAATTGAATGGCATGCAGTCATAGTTGATGGAAATGTGGACTAGCTACAATTAGACTCTCTATTACTTGTTATTATTAGTAATTGAATGACACTAAATACACATTCTGCCTAATTCTCAGTACTGCATTGAATCTCGTGTTAGTGTTAGCCAGAATTGCAAAATTGTTGTCACAGAGGATTTGTGGGAGGGCTTAGCTCCCTCATCTCTCGCTCTATCTCATCACATGATCTGAAAACTTTTTCAATATTTTTCTCTTCTTCTTTAGGCATAGATTATAAAGTGAGGGATTTGTGGTTGCAGTAATTTATACATAAGTTGTAATTTGAATAGATATTGGACAGATTTTAATTACGAATATGCTTCTTATGGATTATTTAAGAGGCTGTGGGAGGATTTTCATTTCCATTAAGAAGTTAGGAGAGAAAGTTGGAGTCTGGGTCTTGCCCTATGTTGACTATTATCTTGTTACTACCTTGTTTCTCCTCTTCTGCTCACGACCACCATGAAAACTTTCATGCAATTTCATAGACTCCACTTCAGTTTAGCTGACTATAGTTCTTTAATCAGCGGTGGCTAAGCGTCTCATTCAAGTAGCCGTTTCTATCTCTAGTTATTTAGAGCTGTAACTAACTGTAATGATTTCAATTGCGTAGTGATAAATATAGAGGGAAGGGAGCGTTAGAGTTCACGCATATATGCTAATGCATTAGGCTCTCTGGTAAAATAATACAGTTACAACGTCCTTATCTGATTTAGCTTCCAAGTGATAATTAGCGCTGAAGAAGAATATTGAGGAGAGGAGCGTCTATCCCTCCAGCGAACAATAAGGTAATTGGTGAGGCTGACTCCATAGTCGAAGAGTAATAGCAAGGCTTTCTCTTTGATCGATTGGAGCGTAGAAAATATTGAATAGCGAGGAGAAGTATAGGATTTGACTATTTGCTCCTCGAGAGTAATGACTGTCTCAATAGTATCGCTCACTCTAACTATCTCGTCTACCTACACAAAATATTTAGTATAACTGTCCGACTAGAAGGCAGCTGAATAATCATGCTCCACTATGCATGCCCCTCCATCCTATCTAAGTCATTTCTGCAAATACGTGTTATTAGTCGGCTAACTCCTCTATCCTACTTATCCTCCTTCAAGAACACTATTCAGGAATGAATTCAATTTTGCTCAAAGTATTGTAGGCAGAGGAGAGGAGGAGAGAAGCAGGAAACGTTTAATTTAAGCACAATAAAAGTTTATCCGTATATGTAAGCTGGCCATTTTTTATGTGGCTATGTACATGTAGCACACACACAGCAACAGAGATATATGAAAAGTAGTCACGAACAACCTTCCTACTCAATCCAATTTACTACACAACTCTATAACTCTGATTCTAACTAAAGTTTCCTATTCCTCTCTTTTAATAGGAAAATTCAATTTCAAAAGATTTTTAAATTCTGGCCCATTGCTCTGCTCCATTTTCAATGTGTGAACGAGAACTCTGTACTTTTTTCTCTCTATTTCTATCACATCCTCCCTCCATACACTCATAACATTAGGAGCTGCCTTATAAAACAGAATGCAAAGTGCCAGACACAGACAGCTTTCATACTTAAGAACATTACTTAACACTAAAACGCTTAGGATTAGGTAAAACGTAAGCAGAAGGGAAAGAAGGATCTTTCAGACTGGAAATTAAGCTAAGATTTTGCAATTCAGGATAGGAACGAATCTAGAGCACTATAAAAGAGATTTTTCTAAATGCAAAAATCCCTAACTTTAGAAATACTTTTTAAATAGTTTCATGCGGGGCCGATCCATTGTAATTCTCTGTCTCTCTATAACTTTTTATGAGCCGCATTCTTTTTACAGGAATTTCCAGAATTTAGCTTGTGAAAGCCAAAATAATTCTGCAGCTAATAAAAGGCTTAGTTTTTCCACATCCGCTCTAAATTTAACAGTATTTATTTTTAGAACTCCAATCTCAAAGTTATTTCCCATTAAAACGACCTCAAGTAAAGTTCAAGTTACCAGACAATTTAAAATCATTTAGGAATATGACGTCAATGAATTCGCTGGGCTAAAATCATCTTATGACTATTTATCTTTGACATTTTCCCGCTCAAATTGAATATCCTGTGTAAATTATGTATGCGGTTAATAAGATTAGGCGAATGAGAATTTTAAATTCATCTAGCCATTTTTATAAATGAATGAGTTAAAAGGATTCTTATTTAGCAAAAGTATTTTTGATTAACCGATTTGCAGCGTAAAAGAATGCAGAGGTTGACTATACATTTAGCCGATAATAATCACCAAAAGTTTATTTTGGGTGTATATGCGTAACCTAATTTCCCTTTGCATATCACACGAAAGATGGCATATGATTTATTTCAGGACATTTTCTGCTCTCCAAACTTTGCGCGTATTTTCAAAATAATTGATGCAGTGACACTTGTTTAGAGAAGAAATAAATAATTTGATTTTAATGGTGCGGAAAAGTATGAGTAGATGCCCATCTGCATTGCAATCAGCAATGATCTAATTGTAAGAGGAGTAAAAATGGAGAACGCAAAAAGCATGCAGAAAGCATGTGAGGAACAAGTGGAGTTGCGGGTAAAGGCTTTCAGAGATAACAATAGGGAAAGCAATGAGGCATGACACGAGCACCAGTAAAAACAAAATGTATAGGATTTAGAAGGAAAGCATGAAAAGGCAAGGAAAGTGTGGATCTTGGCAATATATCTAGGCAATAGCGAGGTTTCTGTAAAGTGAAAGAAAGTGACTATGATTATAGCGGTAAATTGTGTTGGTATTTGTTAGGTGCTTACAACTTTACGATAATGCTGAGTATTTGGATTCTTCTTGTTCTTGGAGGTACATCTCATGCACTGCTCTGAGCGGAGGTAGACAAAAGTGGGGACTCAGGATCAGGTACATACATGTACGTACGTAGTACGTATGGCTTCACTATATCTTAATGCGCTATAAAATGTATGTGGATGGAATGATGAGGGTAAAGTTGGTTTAGTTGTTTCTGGAAAAGAAAGGAAACGAGATGAAAATTTGATTAAAACTTTCCCTTTGGGTGATCTATTAAGTGCTGAGAAGAATAGATGGATGAGACGGAGAGAGACAGGACGGAGAGAGCTGAGTGAAGCAAGTCGTCTGTCTCTCCTTACTTTCCCCTCTCCATGCTCATCCTCCAAGAAACATCTCTCTCTCTTCTACAGTACTGCGTGGCCCCCCGAAATGGCTAGTCGCTTTTCAATTCCTTGCGAATAAAGCTAATGATGTTACGTCGAACGTTATCCATCCAACACGCTGAGTACGAATAACGCTGCTCTTACAGCAGTTTGCATAGACAGAAGCCAGGAAGGGAACACAAAAACGCACTTCGTTCCCACTAGTCATTTGATTGCAAAATTCGCACTTTTCTTGTGCCCCGCAGCATCATTACAGTTATGATGGCGCCTTTCTGCAAGAAATTCATATTACTTAGATTCCGAATTTCAGGTAATGAAATACAAATTAAAATATTAATCATTAGCAATTAAGTTATGGATTTACATGATGCTGTTCACATATTACGTTCACTCCACACCTTAGTGAGTAGGTACTTGATGTCAAATGTTGACAAATTATTAGAGGGGGAGAGGGAGATTAAAAATCAATTACTACTACAATATAAGTCTCGGGCATAGACGCACATATGAAAAAAGACTCCAGGGTACACTTAAGTCATCAATATGCAAGGTACTAAAAAACGTAACCGTGCGGATTTATCACATGTGATAGAAACGCAACCGAATTTAATCAAATGCATAGAAACTCAACCTTGGGAATTTATCATTTCTGTCTAAGGTACTTACTAAAAATATTGAGAAAATCTATGTACTGACGTTAATCTTCTATTCACTCCCTAAATTCTGTAAAATCAATTTCATATGACAGAATTCTTCTTAACAACTGAACTACACAAGAATATTGTAATATCGTATTTAAAATGCATAATATGTTCAACGGGCTCCATGCTGCATGCGTCTGTTTATGTACAAAATAAGTTAAAGTTATAACATATGTTTGGTTTTCAGCGGTCACGTGGCCTAAAATATTTTTTAGGGATTCGTAAGACAATTTTCTAATTGAAACTTTTTGGCAACCTATGTCATGTAAAAAGTTATTTTGGAGTAGAATACTCATAGCTTAAAATTGCTATTGATTAAAAATCAATTTTATGGTAAATAGTTTTAAAAATACAACATAACTGTCGCTTTTAAAAGTCTTATCAAATAATTTTTGTAAAAATATTTTTAGCACATATTTTTAGGACGCGACAAATTCATGGGTTTTAGCACATATTAATACATATTTTGCCATTTCATGAACATCATATTTGCCGTTTTTAGCACCTACGCAAGTACACATATCAGTTTCTTAAAAAAATTACACGCATCTAATATATTGTAAGTTATTGCGAAAATATAATTTTAGATACACAACCACGTAAGTTGTGCAAATGTCTGAAGTGCTATGAGATAATCAAATAGTCCTTTGATCGTTATTATAGCGTATATTAAAGGTTACTATTTTAAGAACCCTTTTCCTTAGTAAAACGGAGAATTTTTACAAGATTATATTATATACGATACTCTTAAGATAATTTATAGAATACTATAAGAATATATCCAAGGATATAAATAAAGGACGCAGATACATGCAATAATGTTATGTAACTCATAATTTACCTACAAGCATATTTCTTGTCAAATGTGATCGACAAAGTAGAAAACATTTAAATTGGATATTGTGGTTTTTAGGTGGTTTCCTCCAAGTCTGAGGTTGCAAGTGGTACGCTTCAAAGATGCTTCATTGGATTGCAGGAGCTCTGGGAACCTTTATGGGCTTTTTCGGAGTATTCACAAATCTCTACATACTCCTTGTTCTAATAGTAAACAAAAAGGTAAAGATTCATATTTATAAATCTTTTCAAGTCTATAGAAATATCCTTCAATATAAAACATTCTTTTTCATGCAGTCAGGGTGGCACAGTAGATCCATTATGTAGTATAACTGGATGGGTCGATGACCGATTTCCCTTTGGTCTACTAATAGGTCATCATCCTATTATATACACTAAACGTTTTTCTCTGTAATTTTCATAATCGTTTAATGAAACCAGATATTAACACGTTTTAAAAACGATTCCAAATTATTCAGAAGTATATTTATTGCGTATTCCAATACATTCCAAAGTGTAAATCAATAAAATAAGTTTTGTAATTTATTAATGTATACCTATGTATATGGGATAGCATTAATAGGACAATAATATGCAAAGTGAATTTTCGCGATTGCATGAATTTAGTAGATTTACATATCGTGACTCATGAGTGACTTATACATGGTAATTGTGGTGTCCATAAGACGTCTTTCAAATAGAAAATGATATATCCAGGTAATGGTTTCCGTGGAATTATAATGTTTAAATTTCGACTTGTATAATGAAATGAGGTGCTGTTACTAGAATTGCAGTTGTTTACTTCAAACTCGGAATAAATTAATCCCGATTAAGCTGTGTGTAAAGTAATTAGATTTCCAATAGCAGCGACACAATTATCAGGCAGAAGAGTTCTACCTAATTTTATTGCTTACACGTTGCTCAGTATTTCTGTCGTTTTAAAGGAAAATGAGATCAGGACTTGGACAGTATAAACCTAAAAGTAAGAGAAGTGATTAAAAACTTATGTGTGGTAGGAGATAGTAAGTACCTAATCCATAAAGTAAGGATGTTACCCACGTGTCTCCCTAAATTCCCTGTTTACTTAATGCGAGTTACATTTGGGAGTAGCTAATGATATAATGTGCCTAAAGAAGCACAAATCTTTTGAAGACGGAGCATGGTGCCCATAAATAACTTGGACGTGAGGACAGAGAGGGGAAAGGTAGAAATAGTCGCAAGGATTGAGTAAGCAAGGCAAGGAGAAAGCATTGGATTTATTTTTGACGTCAGAGCATTAATTCAATTATGAGCTCTCCTTTCTGAGATGTGGAGCAAGAGCAGTGACAGGAAAACCGCAGTCATTAATTAGTTTTAGACTCCTCTCTCATTTGTTTCTTAATTCCTCGCTGTGGTTTATTAGAGTGGAGAGGCTCTTTCTCGAGTAGCTAATACTTTGTCACAGGAAGATGTCTTGGCGACGCATCATCTTTTCGTCAGCACACTTCAGTAGTACTTGATCAGCAAAAACCAGGCTTCCTTTACCCCTCCTCACTACTTAACTCAAATTCGTAGAATACTATTATTAAGTTAATAGCACCTATCTCCTTTTAAATATTATGCATTACCCAGTAATATATGTTAAATACCTAATTACACCGTTGCATCATTACTTAGCTAACTCTATCCTTTCATGATATTAAATCTAATGAAATCTAGGCTGAATAGACATTAGTTATTTCTGTGTATCGGATAATACAACGAACTGAAGGATGAGTTTGTTGCTACGCGTAACTCTCTGCGCTACTTAAGCCGATATGATAATTAATTCCCCTCCTGAGATTCTTTGATAAATTGCTAATTATATTACGTTGGTCCGGAAATCAAATTGAGTGACTAGCGACAAGTGACCATTTGTCTCATTTCCAGGATACACCAAAGCCCTCAGGTGCAGTAAGAGCATATTTATGAGCATTCTTTGATGTAGGTACTTGACTGTCGCGACTATGTGTACCACAAAGAGCATTAAAATTAGCCATCTTTAAATTACTGAGTATTGTCGCCAATATTGGAAAGCCATTCTACAGGTTAATTTATTTAGCAGGGCAGGGCCCATAATGTGTCTAGTCGACACAGAAAGAAGCTGCATGAGAAGCCAAAGAAAACGTATGTACTCCTCAACATCAAGATTATAGGGAAATCAGGTTTGGGTTCCAGAAATCAATAAATATGCTTTTAGTAATGAGGAGCAAGGTTTTAAGTAGGTAGCCTAATTGATATACGTACCTACCAATAAGTAAAGAGCTCCATATAGTAGTTCATTTACCTGATGAAATATTTATAGGTGTAAGTGTACCTATGCACACTTGGCTCTATTGAAGAACATAAAATCAAGACCTTTAGTTATTTACCTGACTAATGGAAATCAATACTTCTTTAGTAACTATCATATGAAACTGTGCAGAGTAAGAAAAATACGTAATAATTAATTGAATTTTACTTGAAGGACTATTTGATCCTTACGATTTAGCTGTTAACACTGTACTATCTCTGAGTAAATTGATTTGTCAACTGAGACGGGTGCAGGGTTACATGGAACGGCTCCTACAAGGGAATTACTCCTAACAGGAACTCTTCTACGGAGGAAACGACTCCAACAAAAGACTTTACTCCTACTACGGAACTTATTCTTCCGTAGAATATGTGACAGGCACCAAATGAATCTTTATGCAGGCATTTAAGGAATTCTAAGGTGCAGAATTCTTTCGTTCCACTATGAATTAATGACAACACTATTCTGTATCTACTATTAAAGTGTGATGCGTGACTGCAACAGCTAGAAGTACTTTAGAATCACAACAGAGACAGAAAACATTGACCAGACTTTCACGGGCCTTTCCCCAAAATTTTTATCAAAATCCCTACGATGCGGTGAAAGTTGGTGAAAATCCATGACTTGGGGAGAGAAAT